>VWPU01017393.1:0-91654 GCA_013398955.1 Callaeas wilsoni
GGGGAGGGGAGGGGAGGGAGGAACTAGGTAGACTTGATTAAGATGGACTAGAAGGATGGAAGTGGAAAGAAAGGAAAGTTTTGATTTTGAAAAACAAAGCAGTATATAAGAAACAAATAACAAATGTGCATGAATTTATGTTTTTCTGTTAGTCTATGTCATCTCAACTGTTTTTTCAAATTTTCTTACAGAGGAAACTGTGCCCTGGATATTGATATGCTATCAAGCAAAACATAATTTTGAAGATCAAAGAAGGTGAAGACCTTCAATAAAAATCCCGGCAAACTGGAAAACTGGTAACAATGGATGAAGAGAAGGCTGAGGTACTCAACAACACTTTTGCCTCAGTCTCCAATGGCAAGCTCTCTTTCCACACCTCTTGAGTAGATGGACAGGAGGGTGAGGACTGGGGCAACAAAGTCCCTCCCACTGTAAGTAAAGATCTTGTTCATGACCACCTTAAGAACCTGAAAGTACATAAATCTTTGGGATCTGACAAAATGCATCCCAGGATAGTGAGGGAATGGCTGATGTAACTGCCAAGCCATACTCCTTGAAAACTCTTGGCAGTCAGGTGAAGTCCCAGGTGACGGAAAAAGGGGAAACATTGTACCCATCTTTTAAAAGGGTAGAAATGAGGACGCTGGGAACTACTGACCTGTCAGCCTCACCTCTGTGCCTGGAAAGATCGTGGAACAGACCCTCTCAAATGCTGTGCTAAGGCACATGTAGGAGAAAGATGTGGTTCGAGACAGCCAGCACAGTTGCACCAAGGGCAGGTCCTGCCTGATCAACCCAGTGGCTTTCTATGATGGGGTGACTGCATCAGTGGGCAAGGGAAGGGCTACAGATGTCATTTATCTGGACTTCTGTAAAGCCTTTGACACAGTCCCCCACAACATCCTTCTCCCTTAAAACGGAGAGAGAGGGATTTAATGGATGAACTGTTAGATGAATAAGAAAGTGGTTAGAGCGTCACATCTAGAGAGTAGTGGTCAATGGCTCAGAGTCCTGATGGACAAGAGGGACAAGGAGTGTCCTTATTGTCCATATGAGGACCAGAGTTATTCAATACTGTCATTAATGACATAAACAAAGAAACTGAGTGCACCCTCAGTAAATTTGCAGATGATACCCAGCTATGTGGAAGGATGGGATGCCATTCAGACGGACCTGGACAAGCTAGAGAGGTGGGTCCATGGGAGTCTCATGAGGTCAGCCAGGGCCAGGACAGCCCCCGGTACCAACACAGGCTGGAGATGCACAGATCAGAGCAGCCCTGCTGAGAAGGAGTTCGGGGTGCTGGTGGCTGAGAGGCTGGACATGACCCAGCCATGGGCACTCACAGCCCAGAGAGCCAAATATGTCCTAGGCTGCATCCAAAGTAGCGCGGGCAGCAGGGGAGGGAGGGGATTCTGCCCCTCTACTCTGCTCTGGCGAGAGCCCACCTGCAGTGCTGCATCCAGCTCTGGGGTTCCCAGCACAGGAAGGACATGGACCTGTTGGAGCAAGTCCAGAGGAGGCCAAAAAGCTGCACAAAGGGCTGGAGCACCTCTCTTACGAGGAAAGACTGAAAGACTTGGAATTGCTGAGCCTGGAAAAGAGAAGGCTTCAGAGTGACTTAATTAATTGCAGCTTTCCAGTGCCTAAAGGAAGCCTACACGAAAGGGAGAGAGGGACTATTTACAAGGACCTGTAGTAACAGGACAACGGGGAATAGTTTCAAACTGAGAGTAGGTCTAGATTAGATATTACTGAGATATGCTTTACTTTGAGGGTAGTGAGGCACTAGAACACGTTGCCCAAAGAAGGTGTGGGCGCCCCATCCTGGAAGGCCAGGCTGGAAGTGGCTCTGAGTAACCTGGTCTAGTGGAAGACATCCCTGCCCAACAGCAGGTAGGTCATAACTAGATGATCTTTAGGGGCTCTTCCAACCCAAACAGTTCTATGGTAATATACCATTTCTTTTGAGAGCTGCATTTTCCTTAATGTAGCAACAGCATGTGTGAGTGGGGGTTGTCATCTTAACCATAGTTCAAGGTGGTAGAAGCTGTGTAAATTGCTAGCTATTTGTGTAAATGTGACTAAAGATGAATCATAAGGTGAAATATACAATCAAAAGAAAAATGACTACTAGCTTTACTGTGTGAGCCCTTTACAAAACCACTGAACTTGTCTCACCTTAAACCTCCTTTTGTTTTCTAGATGGAATGTTGCCATTAAAAACAGTCCTACTACCCCCTACTGAAAAGTTTAATTGCATTGGTAATATTGTAGTTAATAGTACAGATTGGATTCTTTACTCTGAAAGTTTGAGTAACAAAGTCTTACAAGTTTAAGATTAAAGACCTGCAATACCTACTTAGTATGCATTATTAAATGACCATGATTCCAAGAAGAGGAGGAATTAAGCAATGCACAGCTAAACTGTTCATTTCCACATGATCTGGGTTACATATATCTTAGGGGCATATCTCAAGTTAGGTCTGACGACATATATACAGAGCCATGATGTTCACAGATGTATCTGAACAGTCACAGAGACAACCATGGCCAACTGTAGGGTATTTTAACTGCATGTCCTTGCTTTACTCAGTCAATGAGGTTTTCAAAGGAGCTGCAACGTAGACTGTCTAAATCTGAAGATTTTTTACTGTGCTAGTTTGGGCAACATTTTTGTTCTCATCTTTGCAACCTTTAAGCAGAAGAAGCATCCAACAGAATCTCGAGTTAAAGAGATTAAGGCAACAGAGTAGAGATTTGAGAATGGCCTTATTAGTGATTTGTTCAGAATTTAGAAAGCTGCATAAGACAGTTCACAAATATTTTCACAAAATTTAACAGCTAACTTTGAACACTATATGTCATAGTGCCACCTGGTGACTGAATTATGTCAAACACAATTAACTAAGCCTATTAACTTGATTAACTATTCATAAATAGGATCCCAGCATCCCTGAATTGAGTGATGTAAGTCCAAACAATTAGCAATCTATTGCCAAGGTGCTATGGTTCAAAGCTTAATTTCAAATTTGACAGATTTCAAGACACAAGCTCTCTCTGAAAGCTGGAAATACATGTAATACTAACTCAGTGAAGCCAAGGGTACTTAGTATGTTCAAAATTTGTCACCTAAGTGAGTCAACAAGATTTTAACTTGACAGAACTAGTTTATAGTTCAGATGTAATTGTGAAGTGTAACTGCTAATATTTGCTCCAGAGTAAGTACAGAGTAATTCATTTAGCATTGATTCAGACATGTCCACGCTTTAAGTGACAATCCATCTTTTCCACAACAGAAACAACCGGTATTGGCTGAGAAGTCTTCAATTAAAAAAAATAATTAGCTTTTCTAAAACTCTGTACTATTTTAAGTATTGTATTTTCAGTTAAGGAACTTGGAAGCAACCATCCACAAAAGTCTCACTAATAATTGTTCCTGATTAACACGAGAACATCAATAAAAAAGATAATTGAACACTTTTTTTTTTAATTAAAATAATCAAGTCAAGGAAAACAGCATACGTGACAGATTGCTTGTGTAAAAATAATTGACTCATTAATCTTAACCATATGAACATGTTCACATTAGCAGGGTCAGCTGCTAGAAAGGATGGAACCGTAGTTACATATTCACAAAGATGTGAAGTTGAAGTTACCGTAACTGCACAAAATCTTCCTTAGGAACTTAATGGAAGCTTTAGAGATAGCTTTAAATAGCTACCCCATTCCAAAAGCAGAGAAATTTTCAGTGACTCTCAAATCATGGGATACAGATTAAAAACCTTTTCAGAAAAGAAATGCCCTTTTATCATACTAAATGATCAGAACAAAGACGTTTTCATCACTGACTGTGGTCTCTAGCTACAGAAATATATCCTTAACCTCAGTGCAAAGGTATGTGTTAAAACCTTTTCTTGGTGATAAGGTAACTAGATCTTCTAAGCTAAATAGCTCCAGAGTTGAATTGGGTTAATGCAAAAGATTTCACACTTGCAGCAAACATTGCTAACAGCATATGAGACTATATAGATATTCATGAAAAGTTTGCAGCAATGTGAGTATAGCTGCTGAATGAAATTGGTCCCTCTGTTGATTACATATTATGCAGGGTAAATATTTGTAGCTGTGTGCGGGAGTAAACGGACTACGCACGATCCAATATGAATCCAGCAGAAGCCACTTTATTGCCCCCAAGCACCCTTATTATACACTATGCCCCCCTGTCCAGACGTCCTCACATTACATGATTGGCAAAGCAATATACACACATAAAACATGTAATGATTTAATTGGATCTCTCGCTCTGTTCGCCCGGCTATCATGCACCTATTCACACAAATCATCAGACAGTTTTCTGTCTATGTTTTTCTTCTGCTGCTGTCCCTGTCCTTGAAGAATCAGCATTCTCTCGCTGTGTACGTTTTCTACGTGCTCTGTTCACTTGTCCTTATGGCTCATGCACCATGTGTCCATTTTCTTGCAAAAACTCTGTCTCCGCAGCTGTGCACTACCATAATGATGGTGTTGGCAGTGCCTGTAGTAACAGGCCGCAAGCTTTGCCTTAAGCTGACAATTCAGGGCTTAGTTCCTGAAAGGGTTTGTCTAAATTTTGTTTGGCCTCCTTGGAGATTTATTTTAGTTCAGCAGAAAGAGCGATCATCTAATGACCAGGTAACGATTGTTTTATGTTATGCTCAGCTTTGAAAGTAAACTGTGTTAAAGTAGCAATCACTGCACAGAGATATGTGTTTAGCAGATAAAAACAGTAATAATGTTGTTAATCTATGTGGAGAGAGATAACTGTGACTTCGAAAGAAATGAAACACAGATAAGCAATGGAGTCGGATGGCATCAGGGGCCTTCAAAGTCCAAGCATAGAGCAGTACCAGATGCCCTGGGTTACGGGCAGCTAACCAGTCATTCCTGGTCACCTTGGCAAAACCACTTCTCAGGGTAATAAAGAGAAAAAAGGACAACTATCCAAACAAGAATGAAACATACCTTGTATAGCATAACATGGACTTGGAGATCAGTGAAGGAAAAGCAAGCTGCACAGTGTGTTGTTAAGCATACAAAATTGGCCACTAGTATATCCTAGGTGGAAAAGAAAAACTCCTAACATCGACTCCACCTTTTCCCCTGCAAATAGCTTAGGATACTAGTGATGGGCCATACCCCAAAGTCCTCAGACTGAAACTACAATTAACCTTAAGGCCCAGAAGGTTAGTGAAAGGCTGAGCACATCACCATCTGAAGCATACACCTCAGGAGGTTTGTCTTTGTGCCATTTTAACTATATGAGTTTTGATCTGTAAGCCTTGGTTATATGCTAGTATTATTGCAGCTGGGCTACTAACGTTTTCCAATTAAACTGTTTAGATTTTCATTAGACTTAAAATGGATTATTAGCTTCACATGTAAGGTGGGCGGCTTTCTGCTGTAAAAGGATTTTGAGGGTAAAAAGCTAGCAGGAATTATAAAGGCTGTTTTGTAACCCAGGTAAAATAGATATGTAGTACTTTACATTAGTTTGGTTGTTTGATGCAGAGGCTTGGGGAAGAGGACAGTGTGTCTATGACACAATGTTGCTGCACAGAGCATCTGCCATTCTGAAGCACCTCAGTTCTTTCACTCCTGGAATTTCAGCCTTAAGAGAGTACAGAACTGCAGCTATGCATTTCCAAGTTGCTGCTTGATTGGACCCACATGGGGCATTTTCAGTTGTCCTCTATGCTACTGGACCATAAGATTTCTACAAATGAAAGTCAGCTATTGCGGTTGCACTGCCAATAATAATGCACTATAATAAAATGGGATGCAAATAAGTGCTTGGAGCCCAGCCAGCTGCTGTAAATCTCAGCTAAGCTGAGAGGACAGCTCCTTGAAACTATCCAGGCTAAAACAATTGATGGCAGTTGAAGATCTGGGTCAGCATGTTATAGAACAAGGAACTATCTCCACTTTGATTATTTTGAGAATAATTCTTGAGATAAGCTTATTACTCTGATCTTCTCAAACATCTGCCTTTTCAGTGTCCATGATTGCCATCTCTTAATTCTCTTTCAATTTTTTAGTTCAGAGAGCACATTAGCTCATTAAAGCCTACGTTATTTTCTTAATATACTGCAGGGTTTCCCCCAGAATCAATATGGTCTATCAAGTACTATGTCTTTCACTACGGACTGTAAGTCAAAAGGCAAACCTCAGGCATCCAAGCACATCTTTTCTAGAGCAATAAAAATAGTTTCTCTTTAAAGAAGTACAAATAAAATTGTATTGTGGCTTATGTCTTAATCAATGAAAGTTAGCAGGTATTGTCATACCTCCCCATTAAAAAATTAATATACACATAACAGCTGCAACTAGTGTCTTTATATGACTTAACCATTTCAACATAGTTTTAAGTTTAGCCCTTATTTCTTTCCTAGATGAAGTCTTCATAAAAGATCCTTTATATATGGCTTTTCTGATAGGGTCTTTTTAATGCTTATGGAAATAGTCTCCATAACCAGACCCAGTGAAAAACCTGGAAATATCCAGCCTTTGGACACCACAGAATTTAAACACACCAATTGACAATACTGGATTTCAAAATAATTAACTGGTCATCTTTCTAAAACTTTCTTCCTTTTCTCATATCCTCTTCCAAACCAAGGAAAGCAATTTGCTTCATAATTTTAAACTATCTGCAGTCATTAGATGATTAATCAATCATCTACAACTTCTTATATGAAAATAAATAAAATTAATGTTTGAGAAATGAATTGAAGGAAAAGAAAGCCACAAAACTAATTTGTGGGGACTAGGGGACAGTCACAGTGCAAATGCAAACATCAAATGCCACTAAAACAAGTAGGTTCACTTTTAAGTTATATTCAGAAGAAAAAACATAAGTATTCCAATGGACCTTAGACCAAAAAGAAGCACATTTGCCGGCAGCTGAGACATCTAAAGAAGGAACATATCTTGTCTCATTCAGAAAGAGATTTGTAAGGTTCTTTTACTGTGGGCAGTAACTTAACAGTGCAGACTTTAACCACAATAATTTTATAAGAAAGAAATACTGGAAATATGAGAGAGATATTTTTGGAATTTGTCTTGAAGGAAGGCATTAATCTAGCAAAACACATACACACATACAGTCCTTAAAAAAAGTATCCTAGTGTGCGCTACTAATACTCTTCTTTATCCAGAATTATGTATTTTTATATCATTTAAATGACATACATATTTTCCTCACTTTTTTTTCCACATATGCTTTAATAAAATTCATAATTTTTGGTGTACTGCAGTCATCCTCAGTTTTTTCTTTTTCAAAATCACTAGCATATAAACACAACCAGTCCTTTTAAAAAGAAAATAGTTAGAGAGCTAGCTGACAGAGAAGGGACTGTGAGATTGACAGGTGTATTAAACAAACCTGTGAGAAGCTTCCAGAAGGCTGAAGTTTTACCTTGAAATCTCTAAATAGAAGGTTAAAAAAAGTTATTCAATATATTGTCTTCTGTGAATATACAGTTATATCACTAATAGGTGTAAGGCTAACCAAGGTCTACTGAGGAAGGTCTGAAAAGTAAAAGGTAGGAGAGGAGAGGGGTTGTGGATTTTGTCATGGCAACTGCGTCTAGACATGTATTTAAACCCATCTTTGAGATGTCCCCTTAGGACTACATCCCCATTCACTAACATTCCCAAATGTAGAGCTCTTTTCTACAGCTCTGGTGATTGTTTCCAGACATTTTATAAAAATAAGCATTCATGAGACTATTTTTCCCCAAAGCTGTTTTTCATTGTTAAGCAGATCAGATTTCTACTCAGCAAAGACAGCTCTACAACTACATGGACTTGCCAAGACACAGGCCTAGTGACCTCCACCTGCCCTCTCCTGTCTAGAGCTCACAGTGCAGTGATTTGCTTCATAGAATGTCTTGAATTGATATGATGTCCATTTCCTTTTAATCTTGCGTTCTCTGAGTTCTAGAAACAACAGGTTACGGCTGCGTAGACAAGGGGGGGAAAAAAATAACCCAGAGCTTCAGTTAGTATTCCTAATTTTTCCCTGCTAAAATAAAAGGAAGAGTAAATTTTTCTTGAATTTTGTCATTTCCTATGATATTTGATTTACGACATGATTTACAGTACTTAGGTATTTTTACAACAAAACCAAAAAACATGGATGAGCAAAATTCATATTACTCTTCAGATAAATTCACTCATTTTTTATTTCACTATAGGTCACTCTTATACACTTACTTCCAAATTCTCTCTAAAACTGATTCTTACTAAATTCAGAAGAGACCATAATGAAAGGCAAATATATTTTTGCTAAAGTCCTTTTATATTCTGTTTCTCTTACAGTTTTCCTGTTGTATCTTTATCTCCTTCTAAGTCCTAGAAACTGTTTTATAACCCAAAACAGATATATTTGGAGCCTGAAGAAAAGCAGTAAAAAGAAAAGGAGGGAATATTTAGTTTCTCATAACAGGCCTCTTTTCCCTTCTGTCTCTCCATGCCATTGTAATATTTTGTCATCATAAAAAGGAGCCAAAGAATTCAGTTCTGTGATTTTTTAATAACCTTTTCAAGTTATCATCAGAATGATAAACAAAATTCTTAACAGAATTTCACAAGAAGATATGCTTGGTGCTCACTACATGTTTTCACGTGTATGCATGTATATTAAACCGATGGAAGAAGATGAAGAACCAGCACGGGCCAGGGAAAAACTACAAGGCAAGTTCCCTAGATATTTGTAAAAATTTAGAATAATTTTGTTTCCATATAGCTATGTCTCAGAACCATTTTCCTTCTATTTTCCAGCTGTTTCATAGCAGTACTACTTCTTTCAAGTCTGTGAAATCCTTCATGAACTGATTCAGATATAACAAGAGAAGCTAACTGAAATAGCACAAGAGGCACTTGACGAAACTGGTAGAACAGCAAAGTAGAAGTGAGGATAGTATGCACTTTTCACAACAATGAACCTCCAGAACTTGTGGCCAAAGGAGGCAGAGATAAGTATAACAACAGGTTCAGAAGGATGTCAAATTCACTCATGAGAACGAGGTTTCAAATCAGAGTAAAGGGAGTTAATAAGGAGGCGTCTCAAAGCACTTCACAGAACCACAGACTGGGTTAGGTTGGAAGGGACCACAGTGGGTCATCTGGTCCAACCTCCCTGCTCAAGCAAGGTCATCCTAGAGCACCTTGCGCAGGATTGTATCCAGATAGTCCTTGAATATCCCCAGTGAGGGAGACTCCACAACCTCTCCGGGCAATCTGTTTCAGGGCTTAGTCACTACACTAAGTTCTTCCTCATGTTCAGGTGGAATTTCCTGTGCACCAATTTCTGCCCATTGCTTTTTGTCCCATTGGACACAGAAAACAGTTTGGCATCACTGAGCAGGGCCTGGCTCCATCCTCTTGACACCCTCACCTCACATACTTACAGACATTGATGAGATCCCCTCTCAGTCATCTCTTCTTGAGGCAGAACAGAACCAGCTCCCACAGCTTTTGTTCATAAGAGAGATGCTCCAGTCCTTTACCCATCTTTGTCACCCTCTGCTGGACCTGCTCCAGGAGCTCCATGTCTCTCTTGTCCTGAGGTGCCCAGAACTGCACACAGCACTACAGATGTGGCCTCACCAAGGCTGAGTAGAGGGGCAGGATCACCTCCCTAAACCTGCTGGCAATGTTCTTCTTAATGAACTCTAGGATACCGTTGGCCTTCTTGGCCACAAGGACACACTGCTGGCTCGTGGACAGCTTGTTGTCCACCAGGACACTCAGGTGTCTTCTCCACAGATCTGTTCCCCAGCAGGTCAGTCCCCAGCCTCTGCTGGTGTCCAGGGTTGTTCTTCCGCATGTGCAGGACCCTGCATTTGCCTTTGCTGAGTTTCAGGAGGTTCTTCTTGCCCATGTCTCCAACCTGTCAAGGACCCTCTGAAGGTCTGCACAGCCCTCTGGGGCATTGGCCACTCCTCCCAGGTTTGTGTTGTCAGTGAACTCACTGTGAAGACATTTGTGCCTTTGTTCACAAAACTGGACCTGTATTTAACCTTTGGGTACACCACTAGTGACAAGCCTCCAGCCAGACCCTGTGTTACTGATTACAGCTCCCTGGGAACTCCCATTCAGCCAGTTCTCAATCCACCTCACTCTCCACTCATCCAATCCACACTTTCTGAGTTTGCTTATGAGGATGTTGTGAGAGCCAGTGTTGAAAGCCTTGCTGAAATTGAGGCAGACAATATTCACTTCATCCTTTCAGGTCCTTGTTTCATCATAGAAGGCCAACAGGTTGTTCAAACATGCCTTAGTTCCAATGAACCCATGCTGACTACTCCTGGTCGTCTTCTCATCCTCCATGTGGGTAGAAATGGCCTCCAGAATGAGGCATTTCATCGCCTTTCCTAGGATTGAGATGAGGTTGACTGTCTGGTAGTTTCCTGGGCTCTTCCTTCCCTTTTTATGGCCAGTGTGATATTTGCTTTCCTCCAGCCCTCAGGCACCTCTCCTGATCACCCAGCACTTTAAAGATGCTTGTAAATTGCCCATCTTTGGTGTCCATCAGCTCTCTCAGCACTTGTGGATGCATCCCATCAGGGCCCATGGACTTGTGGATGCCAGGTTTGCCTGACTCCAACCCAGTCGTCCTTGAGCAAGGGAAAGTTTTCCTTCAACCCTTCCTTCACCCTAGTCTCCTGGGTCAGAGACCCCTAAGGGCTGGTCTTGTCAATGATGACCAATGCAAAGGCAGCATTCACTAACTCTGCCTCCTCTGTTAACAAGGTCCCACCTCCATTTAGTAACGGATATACATTTTCCTTAGTGTTTCTTCTGTTACTGAAATATTTAAAGAAGCCCCTCTTCTTGTCCTTGACCTCCTTGGGTTTACATCCTTGTTCAGATTTAATTCCAGGTGGGCCTTAGCCTTCTTTGTCTCATTTCTTCTTACCCTGCCAACCTCTTTCTATTTATTCCAAGTGGTCTGAGCCTGCCTCCATCTCCTGGGTATTTTCTGCTTACACTTGAGTAACAGACAGGAATTCTTTATTCATCCACACAGATCTCTTTCAGTCTTTGCCTAATGTCCATTAGGATGCATCATTCTTGAGCTTGGAAGTGGTGCTTGAATATCAACCAGCTCTCTTGGATCACTCTACCCTGCAGGGCCTGTTCCCATGGGATTCTTCCAAGAGCCTTGAAGAGGCAAAAGGTAGTTAGCTTCTGCTGTAGCCATTAAAGATTCTGGGGTAGCATGAGTGACTGTTGTATCAGGACAAAATTATTTAAAACCTCTATTAAACCTTTTCAGCCTCTTCCACCTATTCCAAAGTAAAGATTTGGAAGAAAAAATACAACAAAACTAGCAGAATTTAGAACGGTAGAATAATTCAGGCAATGGCAGACCTCTTAGTCTGACATCACTGAGGTAGAATATTTAAGTAGTTTTTTGAAAAGGATATCCAATGAAACAACTCTCCAAAATGTTGGAAAAAGGCTAGTTTTCAAATTTTATATAGTTGTTTACCATTTAATGAAGAGGATTATGTCAAAATTTTGCTTAGAGTGCCAGAAGGCTGGACCTAAATACTCAAAAAGACTTTCAAAAGGGAAAGCAAGACTGTTGACAATTTACATTGAAAAGATTATATATTGAAATAAAATATGACAAAATCAAACTAGCTCGTTTCCCTATCTGCGTTCTCTTCATTTTAGGGAGAGGATTTTTGTCGAGTTTTTGTTGGGGACCCTTTTGCTCAACTAGAAAATAAGGCAGAAATCTTTATTTGGCAACATTTATGCAACACATTCAATGTTGAGCAAATCCTTTGTCCCACTGAAGATGAAATAATAGAAACTCTCAGGCAGGCATACATATTTTCAGGCTTAAGGCCATGGTGATTTTTTTTCTCTCTCTATGCAGATATGCAAATTTTTCACTCTTCTTGTGTTGTGAGTCTTTAATTACTATCTAGGTAACTGCACTAGTAAAAGCAGACTAACAGTGTAGTCTGAAAGTCAATACTCCTACATTGTTCTGAGATTAAACCTCTGACTTGCAACAGATTGCAACCAAGCGGAATGAGAGAACAACCGGTCTTGTCAATGCTTATGGCTAAGAAGAACTCCTTCTGTAAATGCTCATCATAACAGAATCATACTTTTAAAATTATGGTAGATTACTTCAGAAGCAGAGATACAGAGATTTGGGCTATTATAGGCACAAAGTGGGCTAATTTGAAAGCACCATTAGCACATGGGAAAAAACAAGGCTAAAAGAGAATTTACTCATTGCCGTTTGTTTGCAAGCAGAGCCCATGTAACTTCATTAATTGGGTAATCAAAACGTAGATTTTTTTTTTTTCCCAACCTTTGGCAAAGTAAAAACATAGGCATTTAACCACAGAGTCTATATTGTGATTCCTTTCCGTATCTATGAAATTACATGTAGTGAAATTCCTAAATAAAAAGTAAATATTCTCATTAATACGCACACACAGCTGCCAAATAATCTGTGATTTCCTCAGGTAAAGAGTTGTTTCAACAGTGCTGGGCCTGCACTATGGTTCTCAAGCTGAGAGTTTAGGTACTGCCTGAATGAAGTACAGCTGTGGCAACATGGACCACCTTGGATGCTACAGAATCCACCGAAAAACCTGTTTAAATGGTATTTATAAGCCAAACACATTAAACTGCTAAGTAGATTTTTCTAAGACTAGCAACTTTCAAGGAGCAGTAATAACTGAGGTCATTTGCCTTAAAACTGAAGGCAGAAAAGCAGCAGCCTTTACTGCTGCCTTTCTGCTTAGTGCTGCAGGGATGCCAACACCAAGCCAACAAGTATTGCCCTGGCTGACAGGAAGATCTGCACACCTCCTGATCCCCTTTTTAGGGCTAGCCCAAAGTATCCAGCAAAATGCAACATCTTAACTTTGTCATTAGAAGCAAACAGCTGTTGGCCAGCAACACTGGTGATACTGTATAATACCTTAAATGAAAACCCCTAATTCAATATTTCAAACCCAGTACTGGCTTTTTGGAGATGGATGGATCCCTAAAAATCACATTTATCATCCCCTAAAACACCAAATTCAAGGAATAGTTTTTCCTTCCAGCTTTTCATAGTATAAAGAATAAATTGTATCTAGGAGGTTTGTAACTGTTTTTAATTCCAACAAGTGCTTAGCTATAGGCACATTAAGAAATGCTAGCAGAGAAAATGCTTGACATTTTCTGAGAGTGGCTTCTTAAGTTCCTAGAAAAGATAGAAGTTAAATAACCTTGCTTATATTAGCTCACATACACTTAATTTTATGGGTTAGGATATGCATGATTAGGCCAAAAAAATTGTTATCTCTTCTTACATTTGTCATTGTAACCTCAAAGGTAAAAAGCAGTCTTCTTTTACATTACATTGAAAAGTTTAAACTCAATCTAATGTTAGGGTTAAAGGGAAATGGGGATGGGGAGTGTGGGGAAGAATTACTATTACCTACCAGCTAGTCATTTAAGCAGAGTGCTTAACAGATCTCTGAATAGTACTCCCAAGGTGGGAATTACTTGTTTCTAGTATTAGCTGCCAATGAATGAAGTAGACATTGATAGCAATGGTGAATAACAACTAATAATGCATCTCCATTAACACCTTAGCTCAAATCAGGCATGTTTTTGAGAAGTGACTTCAGCTTGTTCCGACTTACAACACTTTACTTGAAATCTCAGTCCAAATACATGAACTAGATGTCTTCTGGATGAAACCAAACTAGAAGAGGAGCTCCTCTTTAGATGATCTCATCTAAAATTAATATGATGATCTATTGTTAAGGAAACTTTATTCTCATTTAAATTTTATCCATAGTTTCATTTTATAAATTTTCTTTTAAATATATATTTTCTTTATCAACACATTAAGCATTTGAAGTATGTGTTCTGGAAGGTTTTTCCTCAAATATCAGAGTTTCAAACCCTCAAAGACCTGAGGACATAGAAAATCTGTCTCAAATTCATTGAATACACTAGAAATCTCTCTCACACTGTTTATACCCAGGCCAGGTCACTATCAGTTTTTGCAGGAAAGCTAATGGATATATTTATTATAGCTTTCAAAATCTGATATGAATTTCCTGTAGCATTTGAAGACCTGGTTTGGATAGTACACATCAATTGAAACTGACCAGTACTTCATAAGGTGCCCACATTCCTTCCTGCTACTGTCTGATCACAGATACCTGCACATTAATTCTGTCAAGTTACTCTTCTTGTGGTGCCCATGTGTCCTGACTTTATTCTAGCTTGGGTTAAAGCTATGCATCTCACACTCTTGGCCTGCTATTGTGGGGCTGAGGTTTGCTGGCAGCTGCTTCCTCTACCCTTCACTCATTCCTCTGCAAGGAATGGTAGATGACAATTGGCTCAATTGTGAGCCAAAATAATATGTTTCTTAAATAGTTAAATTGGGCTTTGGTTACTGGAGTACAAGATTTCATACCTAAAGGACTGCAGGCTGCAGAACACACTTCTGGGCCCAAAACCTACCAGTCCAGTGTCCTCAGAAGCCCCTGTTTCACACAGGTCTCTGGTGACTTTGCGTGCAACAATTTCAGAAGGGGCCACAGCCGTAAGCTCGCTTCTGACGTGCCAAGGAGCTGTGCGACCACCTGAGCCGCCAGCAAGGCTCAAGGTGCAGCTTCAGCATCAGAGCATGTGAAGGGAGCAGCTGCTTTTTCAGTAGCAGCTGCAGAACCAATAGATACGGAAGGAGCCAGTCAAGCTGCAAAAGAAGCTTCTGTTGTTTTAGCAGAAATCTGCAAGCTGATCTTTTCCTGTTTAGTGGTACAGGAGCAGTGGTATAGAAAAAGAATACCAAGGGCATGGGAAAGAAATCACTTTAAAATCTCAAGATATATTCCATGTTCTCTACATCAATTTAATCTAAAAAAAAATGATCTTTTTAAAACTTACTCCTAAATGAAGAGTACAGACTGTGTTTCCTCTTCTGAGCTGAGTAAACACAATGTTCTACAGTAAGAGTTCCACACGTTATTGAGACAGACAAGGCAATTTTAAGCATGGCATCTTCAGATATATTCTTCTTCTTCCCAAACCCAAAGACACAGAGCTTCCACACCCACATCTCACAGTAAATCCAGGAATTTAAGCAGTCTGGAAGGTTTACTGATTATCTCTGTATAACAACTGGAGTACTGTTAACCTTCTGTTCCTAAAGATTACATAATTTTTTTTAAAAAATCAAACCAAAGGAAAAACACAACACACGAAACCTCCACACACAACCAGCAGGAAAGAAAGACGGGTTTGTGTTACAAGAAAATCCATCATTCCAAAATATATTGTAGCTTTGTTACCATCTTCAGTCCACTTCTTTTAGGAAATAAGGTCAAAGAGCTATGACTACATTAGCATGAGATTTTATATCAGTTGACCTATAGATTTTTTTTTTTTTTTTTAACTAAAAAGGTAGAACATTTTCTTCATGGTCATCTTTATAACTTAACTTTTGTTTATTGAAACAGATTGATGTCTAATCTTGGTTTCGGGGTATTTGTAGATTATACTGTTGTACATTTAACTACCAATGAATAATTCAAATCACTGAGTTACTCAAGATGCAGTCAAATGAAAGTGCAAAAAAATTTCCTCATTTCCTTGGTTCAGCCAGTTTATTTTTTCCTTCTTGTTGAGAGAATTTTTCTTCAAAGCCAAAAGATATTTATTTATCAGTCATATTACAATGTGTTCAAGTTAATTGAACAACAAAATCTCCCATGTCAGTAACTCAGGAGCAAATTAAATCTGTTGGATTCCCGGTGGCAATTCAGAGTGTAAGGATCCCATCCAAATTTATGACCATGACTGGGGAAAAAACAGATGACCAAGCACAGTCAGGATACACTAAGGGCAATATTTTCATATGTGGGAGGGCAATTTAATTTGTCTTTCCTTTTCATGACTCACAAGCAAAGATGTATTTGCACAAAAATATGTGGACATTTTAAAGCAATTAATTAAGCATGCAATTTATACAAAAAAAATATTGTTGGACACTATCTAGGCATCCAAAATGTACATGTCATTTCTGTGTCTTCTAATTTGTCGACATCATTTATTTTGATTGTGCAATTAGGAAAGTAGATTAATTAATTTCTGTCTTACTACAAGAAGCAAGGCAAATTCAGCAGCCAAGATGTCAAAGCTATGAAGGAAAAAAGAAGGAAAAATCAAGACACAACAATGAAAAGAAAAGCTCCGGGCAAACAGAGCTTCTACATACCAATATAGGGAAAATAAGAAGCCTGAATTTAAGGAGCAAAAGCTAGGCTAAAATGTGTCATTTAAAGTCTCACTGTGAAAGAAAACACAGTTAATGTCAAATCTTATAAACATGAATGTAAAAATAAAGGGGGGAACATCATCTAGCTCAGAGCAACTTAGTGGTATTAGTGGTTCAGAAATGTTTTATGTGGTTCTCATTAGAGCTTATTGGAAGATTTACAGGTAAATGTGTTTTCATTAAACAAGTGTTTCACAGAAGCTGGAACATTTTACAGAGGCATATTGATCTCAATATAGCAGTTTTAAGCTAACGAAAGACTAAGAGACCAACAAATACTCACAAGATTTTCAATCAAAAGACAAATTTTTCAGCACTACATAGGGGGAAAAAAATTAAATATTTTGGTTTGTCTCCAGTGCATAAGCTAAAATGAACTCAAAGACCTGGAAAACAAAATAGTCATTCCTAAGCCCGCACTGGTTTCCCCCTTGGTTCCCTTTCCTGCCATGAAAGTTATTGGCATTTTCAGTTCAGCTGATGAGGTGCACACCTACACCCAACAGCATTCCTGACACAAGTGTTACCTTGAACTCTTTTTGTATGGATCTGCTGCAAGGATTGTGTTATAGGAAAACACATATTTGCATGGAGTGCATTGGTCAGTTTTGGAAGACCTTATCACATTGTCTGAAATATGTCCTTGAGTCCTAAAATATGTGGCTTCTTCAAACAGAAAAGACTTAGGCAGATGCTTTGACAAGGCTATTCACTTTTCCAAGTGTCTGAACATATGTCAGTCAACAGTATCCAATCTGTGACCTGTGATAGGTCACAATTTCTCATAGTAGTCTCAGCTTCTATTGTAAAGATTCAGAGAGTATAGAATGGTGTTTTGAAACTCTAAAGATAAAAATGTTTAAGAAAATATTGTCTGTAATGACTCAGTGCAAGTAGATGATCCCTATACAGACATGTCCTGTAAAAGCTGCTTAGAAAGCTTTCCTTCTCCTCTCCCAACACCTAACGCCCTTTTGCTGAAGCAGTTTTCTTCCATGTTTCCCTGTTAACTTTTCCATGCATGACTCTTGTCTGGTAATCCCTTATAGCCTTTTAGATTAAATAACACGCTCTCTAAAACACTAGTATCATTACTTGTGCATGTTTGTGTCTGCAGCAGTATTTAGCCCAAAGTGATACCTCTGAGCCTCATTTCCTATTGTGTATGTTATTACACTATGCAATTATAAATTGCTCTTATTAATGGCAAAATTTCTATCTTGAAATTGTGTTGACATATAAAAAGCACATCTAAACCAGATTTACACTGTTTCTAAAAGGAATATTTTCAGTTGCTTGTTTACTCATGACAAGGACTAAACGCATTGCAGTATCTTCTCACTAAAACCCTCATGTAAGTCATCTGTAGAAAAGATTCCAGCATCTAACAGTGTGACAAAAGTACTCAAGAGTACAACTGTAAATAATTGACTTCTTTTTTTGGAAAATATATGTGGAACGTATAGCCTTGGGCTAGACATCCTCTAGTCCAGACTCCTGTTTCAAGAAGAAACAAGTCACACAGAGGAAGAGGAGAAGGCTCAGGTACTTCAGATGTCACTCACTAGCAGCTCCCTGGAACAAAGGATCATACTTTCTGGCTTTGACCACAGCAGATGGGATCATAAACTATCGCATTAGACTCCTAAACTGACTTTTTTTCTTGTGAACATCATTTCTGTGTGTTCAGATAGAGAATTAAACAAGCTATAGAAGTCATTGTGATTTATGGATTTATGTGTTTAGTAGTCACTGCGTCTTGTTGCTTATCTTGGGTGTGAACAACTCAAAAGTTTGTAAAAAAGTAGATGTCTTTAAAATGTTTTGGATGAGTTTGAGAGGGGTTTTTCATATGTTTTCAAAATGGTAACTATAGAAAGAGACATATTTTCAAAGTGCTTACCATGAAATTCTATGCATTAAGTTTAGATCAAGTTCCTAGAGTTCAATACGGAAACTAGCACATGTAATGGCACAATAATACAAAAAGTAAGATGTATATTTCTGACTAGTCAAACACGTTGTATTCCTGAGTACCAAGCATGAGACAAACAGGTAAGTAAGGCTCTGAGACAGATTTTGAGATCCACTGCCTTGGATGTCACTGGCTACTTTGATGCCACAGTCTATACAGTTAAGGTATTTAGGAATACACAGGCAAACAGAGATGGCTCAGTGACCTTCTGCCTGCCCTGTCAGGGCAGATCAAGTACAAGGCAGGGTAAGTTCACAAGATGTATCTCTGCATTAACTTTCTACTGTAACTGGACCAATTAATCCTGCTCTGAGCAGGTCTTGTTAGCTGCCAAGCAAGTAACTTCTCTAATACAATTACACACTTCTTCATCAGAGCTGTCTGAGGTGCAACTAGCACAAGGAAAACAATAATGCCCGCAGCCTCCCACACGAGTGGAGCTTCCTATACAGTGTTGCAGTCAGAACAATACACATTTTGCAAAGTGTAAGACAGGCCTACTGAGAATCTGCTTTAGTACCATCACAACTTTGATTTTTATGAGAACTAGTACTATCCTGTGAGTAAACATTGGTCAAGTGGCCAGTATTTCAGAAAGCCCTAAGAACACCTGAAATTGCATAGTCCTTGGCAGTGACACCATCCCTTTTCTGCTTGTTTAGAACAGCTTCTTCTACAGAGCTCACCCTGTATGCTAACTACTAACAAAAAAACACATTGCTTGGAAAATCTGATCTTTACAGAAAGATTCAAAACCTACAACAGGACATTTACTCTGAAAACCTAGTTATTTGACAATGGATAGACTTTAAATGATTGCTTTGCTGTCAGCTATTGGCTGGATCTTGACAAGTGTTTAACAGCACACAGTAATCTCATATTCATATAAAATTAAAGAGATGACTGACAAGCAGAACAGGGTAATTCAAATTGGCATGTGTCCAAGATGTTGACTTTGCCATCCCTACACTGAATACTCCCAAGGGATCTTTAATGATTTATGGTAGGGAAGGATGAGTTTTGTGGGCCAGTGTGCCACAGTAGAATACTCCTCCATTCCACGATCTGTGCCAAGGTTTGAGTTCAGTCCTGGCTAAAAGAAAAAATTATCAATTCCCAAATCAGTCTCTGAAGTGCTTTGGCAATAAGTGAGCCAATGTCAGCCTTTCAGAGCCCTGACATTATTTTCCAATTCTGAGCATCTAAGGCAGAAGCGACTCATAGAATCACACCTTTCCTCCATAAGTATCTGGTCCTACAACCTATCCCAGTGGAAACTATCAATGTAGTTGATCAGTTCCCTTTTGTCCTCTTTCTCTCTATGATCTCAATGAAGATGTGGGTCTTCAAAATAAACAAGGACATGTACTCAATGCAAAGAAGAAATCAAAGATTTCCATATGCTTCTTTCAAAACTTGTGCAGTTGTTCAGGTGTTCATGGTACAAATCTTATTTGTTGAGGAAAATATATGGGACTATATTTTCAAGTTAATTCCAGCTCCACTAATTTAACCTTAGCACTGCTCATGAACATCATCTTAACACCTGGCTACTACCGATGCCGTACTTGTACACCCAACAAGTGCTACACTACAGTTTTGATTTTAGGATTAGGTTTTACAACCAATCCTTATTTATGCCAAACAACAGGAAGCACAGCAGTCCTCCTTATCACATGAAACATGTAGCTGCCCCTTCCAAACCTATAATACTTTGTTGTGGTTTAACCCCAGTCAGCAGCCATGCTCCATGCAGCCTCTCACTTGCTCCCTCACCAGTAAGAACAGGGAGAGAATTGGAGAAGTAAAAGGCAAAAAACTTGTGAGCTGAGATAAAGACAGTTTAATAAGGAAAGCAAAAGCCACACGAGCAAAGTAAAACAAGGAATTAATTCACTGCTTCCCATGGCCAGACAGGTGTCCTCCCATCTCCGGGAAAGCAGGGCCTTATCGTGCACTACACTGACTTTGGAAGACAAATGCCATCATTCCAAACTTACCACTCTTCCTCCTTCTTTCCTCCATTTTATATACTGACATGATGCCACATGGTCTGGAATATCCCTTTGGTCAGTTTGGGTCACCTGTCCTGGCTCCGTCTCCTCACAACTCCCAAGCATCCCCAGTCCACTCCCCAGTGTGGCAGTACCAAAAGCAGAAAAGGCCTTGGCTCTGTGCAAGCCCTGCTCAGCAATAACAAAAACATCCCTGTATTATCCACCCTGTGTTCAGCACAAATCCAAAACACAGCCCAATGCCAGCCACTGTGAAGAAAATTAACTCTACCCCAGCCAAAATCAGCACATTTGTTAAACAAGCATTGGCCCAGTAAGTTCCGAGTTCCCACATCCACATGCTGACAAGACAAAACAAAGTACAGGAAAGCTGGTAAAATCCAAACTGAAGTGGAAGGAGGACAGAAATACTTGAGAAAAATTATTGCCACTTGTACTGCAGAACTGAAATCCAATATGTGGCCTAAATTAAAATATCACATTTGGTATTGCAGCCCATACGCACAAGTGAGGTAAAAAGATACCATTAAAGTGTTCAACAAAAAGAAAAGACGTTCACATTTAACCAGAGACAAGTCTGTCAACAAGGAAAGCAAATTTCAGAGCAGAGAAAAAGTGGCCATGTCTTTCTGCTGAAGAGAAAAAGGAGGAGGAGTGGAGGTAAATAAATAAAAAAAGCAGAAAAATTAGCATGTCACAACCATGAAAATTAATGCTTGAAGCAAAAAAGAGGGACAAAAAGGATCTGAAAAAATACTGATAAGCTCAAGAGGAAGAGTTATAATAATGTGCATGGAGGAGGAGAAAATAAGGGGCAGAACTATAATGTAAAGAATGCTAAGCTGGTAAATCCTACTACTTTTTTATGACACAGGATACAAGAATAGATCATTTAGCATTCTTCCCAACCCCAGGAAAACAATGTCAAATGACAGTCATTTAGTTTCACCTAAGAGAACATTGACGTTAAAAGACACTCAGAGACGGAAAAGCAATCTGAAGAAAATTACATGGGTTTTCAATACGAAAGGAATTATTTGTACAAGCTTTTGTACATAACATGGGGTAATTTCATAAGGGGAAAAATTAAGTATGAAATGGTATCATAAATTGTTCATTTGCTACAAATCTAAAGTTGCTGTGGAAGAAGAATGAATCATGGGCTGTTTTCTCCACAGTATGTTCTCTAAAATCTGAATAATGTGACAATTATTCAGGGCTAACACAAAGGAAATCTTTTATCCAAGGCTTCAAAGTAACAACAGAATAAGATAAAGTGGATTCTACAACTCCAGGAAATGGGAGGTGAGGTCTGTTTTTCCTGCTAACATGGAACCAGTCTGACTGACCAGGGTAACGTAATGTCAGCCATCCAAAATGAATAAGAAAGATTTCACACCAAGATTAGTCCCCACATTTTACAAAATACAAAATTTCCCTGGTGAGCCTAACGCTCTCTATGTGCCATCTGTACCTACATTGAGAACCTGAGAACTTTTACAACAAAATAAATCAAAAATCAAAATAAATTTGGCATCAAGATGTTGTGGATGGGAGCAGGGGGAGGCTTTCTTGTAAAAAGTCTAATTTAGTCTTCAAACTAAATTACAGATACTAGTTCCCTGATTTTGAATGAATGGATATCACCGTGTTCAAAGTAAAACTATTCTGCAGTTGTGGAGATGGAAGGGGGTAAGTGATAGACAACTGAATAAAGACACTACTTTCCTATGGCGAGAGAAAGGAAGTGCACATTATTTGGAGTCCTTACACTTCAGAGGCAGAAAATTGCACGAGTGCTATCATCTCAACTGTGAAGACACAGTTAAACACTTAGAATACTCTCTTGTTCAATTGTAGGGTCCTCCTTGTACAAGGAAAAAAACATGAATGCAATAGGGACAGAGACAGAAGATGTGGAAGGTGGATGCTGGCATCAAAAAGTACAACTTGTTTACTTTATGTATTGGTTCAATTTTCTTTCATACTGTTTCCTAGGCAGGAAGAAAATCCACTTTCCCCAGACACTCAGATGGGCTCAAATATAAGTTCATTCAACTCATTAAATCTTGCTGTACTGTAGGAAAAAACCCAACACATTACTTTATTGTATTAGGTTTTTTTCCAGTGTAGAGTAATGGAAATATTAATTGTGTACTCAAAAAGACCTAAATTGCTTTTCTACCAAAAAAAAAAAAAGGTGGAGAACAGTTCGTCTTACCTAATTTTAATTTATTTATTTTAATATACTATTAGAATTTAGGCATGGAAATTATAAGTCATAATCAATAACTAGTCAATGGTACATCTCTGTGTTTAAAATGGATAGTGCTAGGCACATATACTCAGCTTATAATTGATGCTGCCCACATACAGCTTTCTATATAGCCTTTTTGCTTATTTTTCAACACTCTGCTATTCAGTTTCTTGCATAAATTATTACGTATATTCATGGAAACAGGCTCAGCTGCTTAGAGTGCTCTTAAAAATGAACATTTTCAAGCTACCTCAAAATGGTAGCATTTTAAAACATTACCAAGATGTTTAAAGAATAGGCATTTATGTTTTTCTTCATTACGTATGTTTTCTTTGTATGTTTTAATAGAGTATCTTAGCATAATAATAAAGGCTGTCATGATGGGATACACTAATTCAGGAGATAAGGGACTTGCCAAAATTCTGCAGTCCGTGAAAGTGGATTAATTGTTCATTTTTTCCTTTATGGTTGCATTTTACAGATGGGAAGGTGAAGGAGACAGAGAGAACTTCTTTGGCCCAAAGCTGCACCCAAAGTGTCTGGTAGAACCAAGGACTAAACCCATAGACTCTTCCTTCTGCCTCACTGTGTTATTGTCTTCCTCTACAATGATGCCTCTACTATAAGTAACAAGCCTGGAAACATGTAGGAAAGGTCTCTGCTACACAGACTAGATTTTGTCTCCCTCCTCAGTCTATGGTTTTGCATAGGATCAGGTCTTTGCTGAAAATGTCAGGTATCAACCCTTGTATAAGAGGTATTTTAGGAACTTCTTTGAGATTCAGCAATACTTGAATTTTCCCTCACTTTCTCTGTTTATAAGTTAAGATGTTTGGGACTGAAATTAATGTCAACCTATAAAGCCTTTCAATACGTACAAGGTCAAAGGAATATTACTGGTATTTGTGTTTTGGTTTTATTTTCGTCATATCTTTGATTCATACAGTTTCCAGAATTTTCTCAGTGTAAGATTTTATGCAAATGAGCCCAAAAAAGTGCCCTTTTCTTGGTTATTTCCTCCACAAATCATGACTAAACACTGCCCAAGCAAGGTTCATCAGAGATTGCAAGAGGGCAGAATTAGGTTATCTTGGTAGATATCTTAACGTTGAGGCAGATGAGGTAGGTCTTAAGAGGACTAAGCAGGACAGTTAAAAGAAATAGTCACACAAGAATTCTTTCTTCCTTTTAAGCTCAATTACATTAAGCAGCCATAATGCAAACTGCATCCTTCATCCTCAGATGTGGCACTCTCAAATAATTGTCTTCTCTCTACAGAAGGAGACAGTTACACTACAAGGATATTTGTTTCTCCACAATTATCAATGAAAAAGATAAACCACAGTCACCGATTCTTATATACTCCAGTTCAATATAGATACATATGGAAAGTTTGTCTTGATTTATCCACACCATAATCCACAATCAAAACAATTTTAAGGAAATCAGCTAAGAAAAAAAAACAATAAAATTTCATCATCTTCCTTTGCTTCACCTGAAAGACACCCCTTTCCTGAGTAAGAAGATGAACTTTTGACCTGAGTGAACCATTTATTTTTTGAGAACACACTGTCATAGAATCCAATGGCACAAATATGTTAAAGGAGTCTCTGGCTTCAGGATCTGGAAAGGAAAGCTTGCCATATGTTTTCTGGTGACATATGAATATTCAGTTTTGACTCCCAAGGTGCTTCACATTAGGAAGAAAAACAGTATTGGGGGAAGAGCAGATAAAGTGCCTTCTGCATTTCATTTTTCCTTAGGTTTTTTTTTTTTTTTAATTACAAAATTCACAAGGAATACAAAAATTCATGCTAGCTTAGGATGAAAACAGTATTTGCAAACTTCTTTTTTAATTAGCCAACTGCTCACAGAACCAAACTCATTTACTTCATTTAGCCAGACTGTTAAATTTTTGTGAAACAGCAAAGGGAATTTTGGCATGATCTCTGCCCACATGTTAATGTTGCTACAGTGGCAGATATGGGCACTATCATTATATTGTACCTATAAGGGTAAAATTTTTTACTTTATTTCATGACCGAAGAATATTATTTTGTGCTTCTGTTCATGATGATTTACTGTGTTGCAAATTCTTTGCAGGTAAAAACTTTTGCATTTGGAGAGCCCATTTTCTGCCCTCTTTTATTTGTCCACTAATTTTGAGCACAGCAAAATCCTTGAAGGCAGACACAAATGCTGAGATTAATATCTAGCAAAGGGCATAATGCCTGCTTACTATTTTCAGGCACTGCTATTTGTGAACAGGTAAGCATACTGATGAATGAAGATGGTACTCAAAGAAAATAATCTGCTCTGGCATTATTTTTCCTTTTCCATTCAACATTTATTTGAGTTTATTTATGCATTTGAAAGACAAGAGAATTTGTCAACTTAGCTCGTTAGACAAAATATTCAATTTCTTCCTTTAAATAACATCCTTTTCACCAAGAAATCAATTCATTGATCCTAAAAAATATTTTAACCCCCTCCCAAGGTAAGAGAAAAGACAGAATGGTGAGGAAGCAACTGTTTTTCAGTGTATGGCAGTATGCCCTCAGCAGTAACTAACTAGCTTAAACCTCTGTCTGGCAGCAGTTGTTATCTTCGAGGTCCTCCATAAAATATGTCTAGAAGATGGTTTCCAATTTCTTTTTATTTGAGTCTGTATATCAAAGGCCATACCTGAGTGATTTTTATAATTAAGATCTCTGAAACTCTGATTCATGTTGATCTTTGAGCCTCAGACCTTTTATGCTTCATAATTTCTTTCCTAAAATATGGCTCCTAGAATTGAACATGTAGGTTCCAGCTATGCTCCCCCTAATGCTCAGCATTAACCAATTTATAATTCCAGCTCCTTTGAGTCTCTTTTTACTCCTGTCAAAGATTGTTCAAATAGCTTTGGTGTATTATTTATGATTAACCCTGTTTCCCAAGGTGATTCTTTTTTCTTCCTGCAATTCATGCATTTGTTAGGGTCCTTTCTAAGCCTACTAGTATAACTTTCTATCTAGAGTCAAGCGGATGACCTAGATTAGTTCAGATCTATCTTTTTGCTGTTTTCCTTATCTTTTTGCAACAAATCTGGCCTTCTGGTTAGTATAAAGTACATTTGCTTTCTTCATAGATTAATTTCCATACTTTATATGTTGCATATGTGTACATCAGCAGTGACACTAATCAGATTCACTCTGCTGAATTAGCAAAAACATTTTTTGTCATACAAAAGTTTGGAGAATATAAAATAAATCTGTTGTATGCTTGCTCTAAAGGAATAAAGTGTTTACATGAGGTGACACAGACACTTGGCCAACAAGGGATCAGTGACCATTGTGTAAAAATTGATATTCAAAAGCTATGAGATTTTTTAAAAACACTGAAAGCAGATAAATTGCAGCTGATTTAGGGAATAGTAACTCCACAGAACCTCAAACAAGCAAGAGAAGAAGGATGAGTGGTTTCAGCAAGATCATGAACTGAAGTAACAGAAAATCCTCCTTGATATGTCTTTTACAATATGGGAAATGAGAAGTTTAAATTAAAATCAGGTTTAAAATACTGTTTAAAAAAAAAAAAAGTGAAACTCTTGTAGCTCTTGATCTTAGAAATGGCTTCAAAAGGCATCACATGAAGTCAGACAAAGGCTGAGGTGAAGCGGACTTCTGGACTTCATCTGATCCAGATGGGGCTACCCAGAAAAGCTTGCCTAGCACTTTGTGCAGAGGTGTTTTGAATATCTCCAGGGAGAGAGACTTAGGCTTCTGGGTAACCTAAGCCAGGGCTGCATCAGCCTTATTGTGGAAAAAGGGTTCTTTAATGTTCAGAAAGAACCATGTGTTTTTCAGTTTGTGCCTGCTGCATGTTGTCCTGCCACTGGGCATCACTGAAAGGAACCTGACTCTGCCTTCTTTGCATCCCCACTTTGAGTATTTATAGACATAGATAAGATCCCCCCAGAGCTTTTTCTTCTCCAGGCTTGACAATCCCAGCTCTCTCAGCCTTTCATCACTTTAGAAATTCTGCAGCTCCTTAATATTCTGTATGGCCCCTTGCTACTCTCTCCGGTATGACCATGTCTCTTTTGTCTCTTCTGGTGAGCACAGAACTGTACACAGCACTCCAGGTGAGGTCTGGAGTAGTCAGAATGATTCAGAAACAGATTTTTCTGAATACTTAAGCCATGTGTGCTCCACTTTGGACCCTCCTCCAACCCATTTTTCAATCTTTAGGTTTCTAATAGCTCTCAAAGCTTTGCTGGCACTTATTTTAACTATCTTGACATCAAACTACGGAGCTGGCTGTTTCTCTAAATAGATCAAAAGAGCATATGCTATGCAATCTTTATCTCTAAATGATTCAGAGAGAAAATATCAACCTCAATTAAAATCATTAACATGGTCTCTTTTGCTTTATCACAGCTGTGAGATAAAGACCAGATGAGACATAGATTTTGGATATAAAGTTTGAGGAAAAAAGTTCAAGCATGTTCAGTCAAGAAGTCAGTATGAAATCAGTCTTCAAAGAATGTGGAGCCTTGGAAGAAATGAGAGTCTGTGTTTCAAAATATGTTCAAAACCCTTTCCTTTTTCTTTTGTTTTAATTTTCCATTTAAAGAAAATAAATTAATTTCAAAATGTAGCTTCATTATATTAAAAGAAAAAAGGTGAAATGCAATTTCATACGAAAAGTACTCAGAACACATAGTCTGAGATAGTTTAATCACAGGTAGCACAACTGCAGTGAAGTTGAGTTTCATTTCATTAATGTAAACAGCTTTGATTATGTCAAGACATTTAAGGCTGCTTCAGGTTTTAGCTATGTGCCTCAGGACAGGTTAGAAGTCAACATGCCACTTAGGGCTGAAGCGTCTATAATGGTAGGCAATAAAGAGGCCAAATATGCCCAAGGTTCCCAGCTGGCATAACTTACTCTTACATTTGTTGCTCAGGGCAAAGTATCACATCAGCATCTAGCTCTTTAGAGCATGTGTCAGACCTGTACCTGGAGGACCCTTGTCTCTGGCACAACAGCATAAGAACAGAGTGAGGACAGACTGTGAGAGATCATCCAGGAGATGTAAGTCTGAGAGTAATCTTGTGTCTTCATGGATAGACATTTCACAATTCTATGCCTCTACACAAAATAGGTTAAAATTGTTCCTGTATGGGACAGAATACCAGGTGGCAGCAACAGGCAGAGGCAAAACTGCTTGTTTGCCTCTGCACAGTGTATCAGTGAGACTGCTGTTTCAACACTACTTTTTTAAGCCCAGTTTTCAACGGCAGAAACATGTGAAAACCCTTAGAAGAGAACTATAAGAGAATCCGAATAACCACAAATAAGCATTGGGAGGAAACTTGTTCTTTGTGCTGTAAGCTGTCATTTTATTACTGAGCATTAACATGAAAGGAGTAAATGGGTATATAACAACAGCAATGTCATGAAAACATGACAGTCAAGCATAAAAGTGTACAAAACTAGTCTCTCTTAACAGTGAGTATAATCAGAATGAGTCAGGCTGAATCAGATCAAAGTTCCTTCTAGTTTGGAATGATGTCTCTGACCAAAGTTGTTAGGAAATACTTTGAGAAAGACTAGGACAACAGAGGAGGACTATGGTGTACTTCCCTAGAGTACTTTTTCAGGTGCCAGTGGATCTGTGCAACTTCAAACACATGATCAGCATTTTTCATGTAAAGAGGGTGAATAGGTCTTATTCTACAATTCCATAATGATGCATCCATGACATGTCCTCTGGGGCATGGAGAATGCTGACATAAAATCTTAGAGAGAAGCCTTTGATGGGAGGAAGTATGAGATTTGTGCATGGTTTATTAGAAAAAAAAAGGTTTCCTGATTCTGTTCCCAATACACCTAAGGGAATAACTAACATAGAATTTTATATTCATTAAATCAGTTTTAAAGTTTAGCTAGAAATTGTAGCCTTTATTTCCCCAAAGAACATAGCTAGGAACACCAGTGTGCATGAGCATGAAAATCACTTTATCATTCAAGGTAACACTTTTTCTGCAGACCACTTAGAAAATTATACGTGCCTGTTATAACACAGGTAATTTGTTTGAATTTGTAGACAGGTCTAACCCCAGCCAGCAACCAAAGCCTACACAGACGCCCTTTCACTCAACGTGGTGTGACAGAGGAGAGATTCAGAGGGGTAAAAGTGAGAAAATTTGTGGGTTGATGGAGGTGGCTGCTATGGGAAGCAGTGAATTAATTCTTTGTTTTACTCTGCTTGTGTGCAAGGCTTTTGCTTTCCCTATTAGAATGGCTTTATCTCAACCTGTGAGTTTTCCACCTTTTATCCTTCTGATTCTCTTACTATCCTAATGGTCAGGGAGTGAGCAATTGGCTGCATGGGATTAATATGATGGCTGAGGTTAAAACACAGCACTTGAAAAGGCAAACACCATTGTCTGATCGTCCTTCCTTCTTTCCCCCCTTTTTATCTGCTGAGCATGACGCCATATCCTGTGCAATACGCCTTTGGCCAGCTGCGGTCGGCTATGCCAGCTGCGTCCCCTCCCAACTCCTTGTACACCCCCAGTCTCCTCAGTGGTGGGATTGTGCGAGGAGCAGAAATGGTCTTGACTCTGTGCAAGCACTGCTCAGTCCTGACTAGAGCATCCCTGAGCTATCAAGATTATTTTCACCACAAATCCAAAACATAGGCACTTACTACTTACTATGGAAAAAAAACACAAACCCACTCCAGCCAAAACCAGCCCAATCTCATTGTGTCAAACCTCATCATAGATGATCATGTCTTATCATGCATAGCCAATACTCTGCAATAACCTAAGGTAACCCTACTACCAAAGGGCAGCATGCATTTAGGGAAAGAAAGGGAGACATGGTGGGTTTGATGTGAATGGTATGTCATATGTTTGTTTAAGAAAGCATAGCCTTGCATGTTACACAAAAATACAGTTACTAGATCATCTGAAGAATCTCTCTAGTGCTGTGACTTCTTCAGACCTCTCAATTCCAATTTATTTAATGTTCATATATTCAGGAAAGGATATTACAAAATTTGGAAACTTTTCAAGTAAATGTCAGTATCGAAGCCCATAATCTTCATGGTATTAATAAATCAAAATTACCTGTTAGTGTATCCAAAGAACTGCTACTCATTCTTGTTTTACTGTAAATACAGAAATATGTTTTTCATGAAAAGTTTTTGAAAAGGTGCACATAAGATGCAGGAGGGGTCCACACAAAACATGGAGAAACAAAAATTACTTTGTTCTTCCTCAAAGTTTTTATCTGTTATGTTTCCAGTCATTAGAATCTCTCTCAGTTATTAACAGGCGAATAACATTCATTAAGTTTGAACCCTCCATGCTTCCAAAAGGAAGCAAACTCCTGAAGGAGCAAACCACCTTTGGCTTGATTCCATCATCTCCTCTGGTACCAGCATCACTGACTTCAAAGAGCTTTCATTTATACTGGTGTGCTCCAGAGATAAATTTGGCCTTTCAGTTTTATGTTTTATTTTCAAATACAAGATACTGAGGATGAAATCTTAAATAGATAGTTTAAATGTAGGTTCCTGAACACAGCAAACTGACAGTGAGTACACATACTTCCTGCTGAACTCAATCAACTTTGATTTCACCTCTAACTTGCATAGATTTTGTGACAATATAACACTAGTGGCAATAATCCTGAGTGTCCTCAGCGAATAAAAAGAAAAGCCATGCCCTTTTATTTCTAACAATTTTAAAAAAAAATCTTTGATTTAGGAACTTCAGCATTGAGTTCACTTCTTAATTCCATGACACAAAGTAAATAGATTACTCTAATTTACAGAAATTTTTAACAAGTTATTTGTACAGACAGGGTAAGTAATCTTATCTGCACAGGGCAACCTTGTAAGTTTATGGACAATGCTTATATATGGATTTTTCAAAAAGTGTGAGGGAGTTTTTTGCATTTTATTGACACAAAAGGAGACAATGAGCTCATCAAACTTTATAACTTGGTCATGCATTCAGTGAGAGAAAGAAGGAAGGATAGTGGTAGTAAAGAAAAGCTTGATCTCAGCACTGGAGAGGCCTAAGGCACTTAATTTGTACCTCTGGCTGAGAGAAAATGTCAGCCTTCCTATTGTGTTCTGCAGCTCACACTGAAACTTAAATCCAGCTGTAAGGCTTTTTCACAGAAAGGAATCTCTTGGCTGCAGTTATTTTAAGTTTCGTTCACAGGAAAGATGAATTACACCAATGGAAATACTTCTTTTACATGGTCACTGATATATAAGTTTCAAAGTGAAGTAAACAACATTGCAAAACAAAGCACAGGTAGGTCAGACTTCGATTTGAAGAACAGTCTATAATGTACCCATATAGAATTGTAAAATTAATCACAAGGTTTTTGTTATCTTGTCTGCTGCTCCAAAAAAAAAAAAAAAAGGCAAACAAACAAAAAAAGCCAAAGCACACAAGAATTGATGCTTCTGATCATGCATGCAGACACTCCTTCAATAAAGCCTTTCAGGCAACTAACTTACCCCTGTATTAAAACTCTGGATACAGGTTCCCAGGCTGATATTCCAAAAGTACTACCCTAAATTCCTTTAGACACTAGAGATGGTTGTATAAATTTCTGCATCTTTCAACGGGCACTGATAACAGTCTCTCTGCATTTTTAACAAAATGCACGTCTTCAAAATAGGAGGTTTTAATTTGAATAAGTTACTTTGGAAGAAAGAGGTAAAAATCATCACAAATGAATTAAAACGTCATCCTTTGTTTGTGGTGATTAAGAATACATAAAGAATCCAAGTTTTACATAATTCATCAATCTGACGTAAACTGGCACTTTCCAGTTCCACAGAGTGGAAACCCAGCTACTCCGTGACACTTGAGAAACAGCTCTGAATTGATGCACTGCATCCTTCTGCCACAGGACTTCAAGTCATAGGGATCCAGCTTGTCACACACAAAATGAATTTTCTAGGACTGAGGCAGTAAGAATATAATTTTTAAAAAGTCCTGAGTTCCAAACAGAGTGGTTTTTTTCTCTTTCAAACACTGAAATCACAAAACCTAAAAGCAACACACTAGCAATTAAAGATGGAGAAAGACTCAGGTAAGATAATGTAGCCTGTGCTCTTATGACTAAAGGATTATTTCCTGAGGAACTTGACATTTCTAAGTATATTGTTCACAAGGCAAGCTAGCACCAAGCATATACACCACAAAGCTTAGTCTGTAGCAGCAGCGTGGCAACACTAGGATTGAATCATAGTGGCACTAGATCCTGCTTCTTTCCAGATATGCAAGTTCATATCAGGAAGCAGTAACAAATAGGCAGGGAAATACTTCCTTAGCATAATTGTTTTTCTCATCATGGACACATTTTGAGAGTCTCAAAGAAACAAGAAAAATTGTACTGAGCTCCCTCAGTTCTTAGTCTTGATCAAGTTGTGTAGTTTTACCTTCTTTGATCTTCTTTTATTACCCTCTTAGCCCTCCGCCTAATTGCATAGCCTCTGTAAACCTTTTTTTCTCAAAATCTTTGTAAGTTCTCTGGCTTCTTCATTTGTTCCCTCTCTGTGACTTGAATTCTCTCGTAATTTGTCTCTAGGAATCATAGATTTTTTTCTTTCTTCACCCTGTGACAGAGCATGAGGAAAAGAAGCAGCTCATAAAAATCCACCTCCTCTTATTGACGAGTAATGATAACCCTTCATTTGTACCTGCGCACAGTATGGCAACACAGTCAAAAACATTGGCACAGAGTTCTGGTACCTGAGGGTGACACCAGAACTGCCAGCATGCACTGGCCTGCTCAGTGGTTTAAGGAGTTTACATTCCTGCTTAGCTTCAAAATTCTGTGTCAGGTATTTCTACCACTGATAGAAACACTCCTTTTAGTGTTCAATAAACCCCAAAGTATGCTGACCAAACCTAAACCTCTGGCAAGATTTCAGCTGATTATCAGTGGGTTTGAATCAAGTATTTAAAAGTAAGCACCAAATTATCAAATGCATAAATCATGATCAAATTCTTTACTTATGGTGTGTATGGAAACAGTATTGTATTAATCTCACTTAATTAGCTACCTTAAAACTGCCAAATGCTTTCCGGTGAGAATTACTCCTTATAAAACACTTCTTTCTGCATATAATTCATCTATTCTCTTCTTATAAAGTACTTGTTACTGAGTGTAATTCACCTCATCTTGGAACATAAGCAATTTGATTTATATTTTAGGAATAAAGGGCATAACATCTATTTGTCTTCCAGTTTTCAAACTAGTCATATTTTAAATAAAGATATGCCATAAAGTTCGGAAATTAAATTTTTTTAACATCTTGAATACTTAGAGTTCTTGTGTTGGTATATTTTAAAGGCAGGGATTTATTTAACATTAATATTACTTTTTTTTCAATATTACATCAAAAAACAAAAGCAAATTGCATTCGAGTGTGAGCTGTAGCCCCACCTCTTTAAATAGGAGGTTTCTTGCATGAGCATCGCTTTTTCTTTATTAATGGTAGGTGCTCCACATAGGTGTAGCTGGATCATTTATTTATTCTTATATACATGAATTTTCTGTATGAGTTTTCAATAGTTATTGTTTGGCCAGACCTTTTTTTTCTTATAGAAGGCAAATGTTCAGCACATCAATCATATGAGTCCTCATTTTAAGCCTTCTGCATCTTAAAAGGTTGAGGATTTGTCGGTAGAACTTTTCTGAATATTTTCCGTTGTAAGATTCTTCTTTTGTGCCCCTTCTCCTAGTCAATAGCTTTTTCCCTGGGATGGTAGTCATAACCAAAGTACTGCTTGGATGTGAACAAACAGTAAAATTAGGGTAACATTAAAAATAATTGTAAAATTTATGCACTATTCTGCTTCTTGTGCAACTACGGGCCAATGGCAAAGACCTAATTGCATGTAACCAAAGCTTTTGAGCTGCTACAACAAAACACAACATTATGACAAGACAACCAAGAGATACACTTATATCATGGTGAATATGTCTGCAAATCTCATGGAAAGATCCTGGCATTTGCCAGTGAGACAGAGGTCTATTGATGTATTCTCAGGGGTTTTTTTTTCCCTTTTGTACATTTAAAATAGAGAAATAAACGTCAAATCCCTGTAGTTATTTTCGTCTTACACTATAATTCCCTCTTTTCCTCCCACAGAAGAAATAGAATTATTCAGTAAAATCTGAAGCATATTGAGTAAGTTCCTTGTTTTCTGATGGCCTATTGGTTTGTGGAAATATTCAAAAGACAGGGACTACTGCTATTAATTTTTTAAAAATTAATTTTTCAATATATATCCATATCTTCAGTCCTTAGGTCTAGCACAGTCTTATGCATCCACCTGAAAATATACTGAAAACAAAATAATTTCTAAGTAGACAAGAAAATACAATTAGATATTTTTTGGTTTTTTTTCTTTTTAAGATAGCAGCGTTTGAGCTTAGACTGTTTTACATTCTAATACTTTGGTTTTCCACATAATGTCTTCAGCTTCACTATTAAATATTGACTTCTGAAGGCATGTTGTCAGTCTTTATTTAGATTTTTTGCAATAAATAATCAATATTTGACTTAAGGATATCCTAAAGCAGTTTTGGTAAAAATAAGCCTCCTGTCTCGAACAGTTGGAGGATGAAACAAGCATCACCGCTCCTTAAATAGGCAACCATTACTAGTTTTCCTGTGAAAACACAAAATGCTTTATCGACCTCCATTCATAGCAGAGGGTGGGTTCATGCACTGATTTCAATCATTTATTTATTTATTTCTAAAATAATTAGAAGTTTTCCATTTATTGCTCCTATCACTTCTCTTCCAGAAAATACTGAACTCATGTATTACACCCATTAGCCTAGAAGTCCTCAGAGCAACAAAAGACTTTTAGGAGAAAAGGGTCATAAATCAAATTAAAATTTGATAAAAATTTACGTCTTTCATTTTCCTTGATTTAAACACATACTGATGGTTTTTCTTCTTTTCTGTAAGACGGAAATTTAAAAGACCTCCCATGGTAAAGGCATAACCTGATGTATAGAAAGCTTAAGCAACTTTTCCTGACATTTACCAAAGTTAAACAATTTTTCCCCTTTTCTTTGATTTTAGTTCCAACAGACAGTGTCAGAATACAGAATACGAAGCTTATTGAGCTTCTCAGATTAGTGCAGCAGAAACTACTTCTAATCCTCCATCATCATCAAATTGACTAGCCTGACATTGTCAGTGCTGAGCACTGCATGTACCATCAAACATTGGAGGCTGAAAAATATTTCATTCTAATCTAAAAGAAATTTATCTGGTACCACATAGACCTTGCCTGTATCTTCTTGGAGAAGATACAGAGAAGAGGAAATTAGCTAAAAATCTGTATTTGATTGAAAAAGAGATGTTTGGAAAATGTTTTGATGCACTATCCATTTCTGAACCAATATTTTATATGGCAAGGCTAGCACGTATATTTTATACTATTGTTCAGCAAAGATGCATATTTTTTAAACAAGAAGTATTTGCATATTCAAAGAACATGGGTGCAAGCCAGGACTCTGAATCCAAACAGATGGCAGGTAACAAAGGCTAGTTGAGACAAGGCTGTTGATGGCAAAACCCAAATGCTTTACTGGCAGGGTGATACATTAAAAAATTTTCCAAGCTGATGCTGAGTTTGTATTACAAACTAAGAGATTCCTGCTATCAACCTCCACTTAAGCTGCCAAATCCTCCGAAGAGGAGCTACCCATTGCAGTGCATTATTTTATCAACTCTAATGCTAATTTGAAAAAGAAAAATGTACCAAAACCTAAATGAAAATAACACATACCGGAAAAGCCTTTTAAAGTATAGATTTCCCCATCTGTTCTACCAGACAACACCTACCTACATTCCCCGTGTTGACTGAATACAGTCATCTTTTAAGAAGTTCCTAGAAAACCTAAGCATCGTTGATTTAGAACTTCCTGGATTTAAACTAAGCCCTGACTAACAAAATATTGTAAATAGTTGGTGCTCTTCTTTTCTGAAAAAAGTCAAAATATCCATCAGAAGATGAACCTTCATATCCTTTTTCTAGATGCTCTACTGTCATGAGAGAATTTAGGATTGAGGAAGCAGCAAGAACAGAATCACACCAACCAGAGACATAGATTTTATTTCTTAAATAATCCAGCCAATAACAGGTAATCAGTGGTTGTATCTTTACGTTAGGAATGTCAAGAGGGTGTTAAATTAACAGTTGTGTTGTGAAATTACTCACTGAATAAAAAGAGAAAGCTGTCATTTATTGACACTTTCTACATATGTTTTGTGCTAGTTTTTGAGGCATTACACGTTTCAGACATGGCAACAAATTAGGCTGGCAGACTTATCTATTAATACTGTAATTTGCATTCTTCGACGAGATGACTTGCAAAGTAGAAACATTAATAATAATAGATACAGAGAAGATTATTTCATCAGTCCCCCTCTGAAAAGTCATATATAGGCAGTAACATACTGACAGATTATATTAGTCCTCTAGATAAACAGCCAATAAATAGTCATTGACAACTGTACTGTTGATTTCTAAATTAGTGAAAAATTCCACTATATAGTAAGACTAGATGCAGAATAATTTACAGAGACATCTCCTGTATTTCAGAGTCTTGAGGACACACTTAGCACTAGATTAGAGGCAAGTTACAATCTAACCCTTCATCACTCTCTTAATCTCTCATTGCTTGGAAGTCTTTTTGTAGATTTTGGAAAAGGTGGCAAGGAGCTTCACAGCAGGATTTAGAAAAAGATGTAGACTGCAAGATTCATGAGACAGTGACTGTCACCTCCGAGTTCTCCTTCAGATTAACACAGTGGCTAGTGATGGCTAGTGATGATCCATGAAGTCATCTCCAATGAGCTATTTAGCTGCTTCTCCAAAGTTGCTTGAAGAAATGTCATCACAAATGCCACCAAGGCTTCTACCTTCCAGGAAACTTAAGCTGAAAAGAAGAGGGGATTACACTAGTTCTGAGTGAAGAATCCTGTTTCATGTATCTTCGCAATTCTATAGTCTTTTTAGGGCAGGAAATAATGGGGTTTTTTTCTTAGTTTGGGGTTTTGGAGATTAAAATATCTCAGTGAACAAATGGCCTGATGAGTACCAAATACACTGCAGCACATGATCGTGCTCTGAGTAAGGCAAATGTGCTTTCTAAAAGGAGAAATCTAGGAATATAAGAGATACAGATTGTAACTTCCATGGAGTCACTAGGTAATTTTCAGTAGGCAGAAACCACTGCTGAAATATTCAGTCACAAACAGCAAAACAAAATAGCATGCAAAGAAACAAACGAAAGTCAGGACTTTCCAGCAAATACTAGATTTTGCAAAACTCATGTGAATACTGTTCTCCAAAAGGAGTCACGCTCACTGAAAGAGTCAATAACAGTAAAAATTACAAATAAAGCAAAGAACAATTATGTTCTAAATCCATCCCTGGTGTCAGCTCGAAGAGGTAAAAAAATTCAGTGATTCTTTTACCAAATCTGTTTAATGCTGAAAAACATTGATATTTCATCGTTTGTAGAATATGCACATAGTTTGCTTTGGCAGTTGCATCATCTCTTATGGAGGTGTATGGAGGCTTTCCAGTAACAAAATCTGTATTGCACGAAAGTGACATAGGCAACTAAAATCAGTAAAGACAAAAATTGGATCTTATGAACTGTAAATTTCACATATATACACAGAATCACATTCCACAGAAGAGTAGGAAATCTGCAGACAGTGTATATAAACAAAACATTAACTGTCATATTACCATGCCTGAGACTAAGTAGATATGAAAATAATTTTTTTTTCTCTGCTAAAATGGCATTATAAACTGTGCAAAAAAGATCTCAAGGACTCTAAAACACAGTAATACACACAAAGATACTAGACAAAAAAAACATAAGTTGCAATATCATCTATGGCAGTAGCAGGTCTTGACTTTTCACCATGTCAAAAAGGTATATCTTGACAGATAAAACTGTCAGGGTTAAAAAATGAATATATGTTTAATTAGAATTAGTATCTTGATGTGAGATTCCACTTCTCATCCATACTAAAAGGATGCCTAAAATTTACATTCTAAAGCACCATTCACTAGTACCATCAGTTAGCTGTTAAGATGGCAGTGTAGAGGAAGGGTTCAGGGATCAGCAAGTTCAGAGCCTGAGCCTCCATGGCTGGATGTTCTGGACAAGTTCAATGCATTTTTCAAACAGTTTCCATTTTATATATCTCAGGTGTTTAAACAGCAGGGCACTCTGGAGCAAAGTGAGACATTTCCCAAGAGTTCTCTAGTGGGGACAGAGAAGAAATGAAAACTGTTTTCTTTTGAAGTGAAAGCCCAAAAGGAGTTTGCTGAGCCTTTCTGTTTCTCTAGATACTTATGCCCTTCTTTGGGAGGAGACTGCATGCACATAAAATGCATCTCTTCACACTGTGGCAAACAAGCTAATTTGACACTGGTTACTCTTATAAGCATACCAAGGAGCATCACCAAGTAGCATTAGAATATAGTCTTTAATCACATGGGGGAAGTAGGTGTCCCCTAAGAAAGAAGAAATTCATAGACTTCACATAATATTTGCATCTGACCTCCTGCATAGTAGAAACCATATATGTCATCCTGCAGCTCCCGCATCAACATCATAACTTCTGTTTCAGTTGCAACTTTTGCTTTTTTAATGCTTTTTCATCCTGATTTAGACATCTCTTGAACAATGTAAGAATGCATGGTAATAGGGACTTAATCAGGACTGAACAGTCAGCAATTACTCACTCCTGGCTCAGGAAGAGCCAAAATAATATGTCCATGATCTCAAGCAGTACATCTTAACACAGTCGAAAGAGGAAAGACTACCCAGTACAGTGACATCTGTTCTCTGACTGACTTTAAAGCGCACCACATACAGAAAAGCCTTGAAATCCAATACACAAGGTCTGTTTTTGGCAAGGAATAAAAAACTAGCTTTTCCTGTTATGGTGTTTCAGATTTCTGCCTCTCCTTTGAACAAATGCAGCAGAAAGCCGACCACAATTAACACTAACTTCTAGGTCTTGCACTCTGCCTTGGATATTCTAAAACTATTTATAAAAAAATTAGTTGCCATTTCAGCATAGCTATTTAAATCAGTATGGGGGCTATGCCATCCTTCTCCCAGACTCACAGCAATGGGAGAACTAACACACTCTGTTTAATATATAGTGTCCATATTTTAAGCAGGCTTCAAGATACATTCCATTGAAGGTCAAAACATTGTTAGTGAAAAGACAATTTTAATATGAGAGAGAAAATATCGTTATCAACTGGTCCCCTCCATAACGTTTAACCACCGAAATTCCTTCAAGATTTTATGTAGTTTAGGGGCTAATGAATATTTCCAAAATGCCGAGACTCTTATAGACCTAAAGGTGCCATATACAGATGGCTGCTCCAGTATATATGTCTATACTCTGGATGTGAGCTATTGAAAAAGAGCGTGGTAGAATAACCACTTAAATTATTCCCTCATCTTCTATAAGGCTGATTGGAAACAGGCAAGATAAAATAACTTTAAGTGCTTTGTAAAAATACGCAATATTAGTGAAGTATCACATGAATTACAGCCCAATATAGCTGAAGTTGCATTTCCAATACAAGATGCTGCTTTCAAATACTGGTAGCTTCCATAGAAAGAGGTAGAAAATATGGCTGAAAATTCAATATATGCCTACAATTTGCATGCATGTTTTTAAGATCTCTCTAGACTTCCTGGTCTAAGGACATCTAATATGAATTAGTCTATAGTTTAAAATTCCATAAATGTGGTTCAGAAGGCTGTAAACACAATAAGTCATATTACATTCCAGGAATGTGAGACTACTGTTCAAGTGATAACAGGTGGAAATAATATCTACTTCCTTCCATCCAATTATATATTATAATCTTCCTAAGTGTCCTCCCTGAGAAGAGAGAAGAATTTTTTCCTTCTGAAAACAGACAACATCCATGCTGTTATGTTTTCACTGAGTTTTCCTGAAACTCCTTTCAAACTGGGACAATAAGCAAGGCTTTTATAATGACATGAGGAAAAATTTGCGTAGCTCTGACTTTAATTTCATGATTCCCCAGCTGTCTAAATTCTACTGATCTGAAGAATTGTCCATATGACAGAGGCACAAGCAGAATTGTTTTCTTCATGCTTTTAGAAAGATGTAGTGGATGCATTGGGTCTACAAGGCAAAATTAGTAACAGGGTGTCTTGGGGTGATTTTATGACAATACTGTATTTCCCACCACCTGCTTGATTTCTGGAAATGTAGTTTGTACCTTTAAACTGCAATGGGAAAGAGAAGCCGAGGGAACTCTTCAAAGAGGCTTGCCTGACCTTGCATTTAGACATTTACATACTTTCTCTCCGGGCTAGGAGAGAAGGGAGGTTTTTTTCCCTGGCTTTTTCGGCTTTCAGCGGAAAGGGACTGTGATCTGCCTCAGTGGGTTCTGTTCCTTTTTGGACTGTTTTCGACTTGATCCTTTGTCCAAGACCAGCTTATCATCTCCGGGACGCTCGGCGGGACCCTCCAAGGGGGATCGTCAGACCCTGCTCAGCCCAGCCCGGCCTCAGGACTGTGGGAACAGCTATGTTTTACAGACAGAAAGGACTATATAAAATCCACCAGCCTGCTTCTGGGGACGGGAAGAGGTTTTCTGTTGCGGTGTGCCCAGTACAAACTGAGGGCCTCAAGTGCCTTAAATGGTATAAAGAGGGCGATGAGGTCACCCCTGAAGCCTCCATCCTTGGGCTCTCCTCATTCTCCTCCCCCTAACCCATCAGTCAGGATGTTGTCCTCTCCCCTTGTCAATCCAAGTCCCCAGTTCTGGAAAGTTCCCCCAGTTCTGTACCCCCATTGGTCGGTTTTGGATCCTCTACCCCATTGGTTATTTTCCTCCAATCTAGTTTTGCTCTTCCCTCCTACCCTTCTCCCATTGGTTGTTTCCTGATCCCTCCTAACCCTATAAGAGTCCCTGCTCTCCGCCTCTCAGGGTTCTTCGTCCCTGGACTCCTTTGAGGCAGTAGTCCCTTGGAACTCCATATGAAGGACCTCTCTCGCCTCTTTGTCCTCTGCGCCTTCATCTTGCCACTTGTCAGCGCTGTGCTGCAGAGCGCTTCTGGCAGCGAGGGCACTCTTTGTGTCCTCTGCCATGGGGGTTGCCTCCACCATACTGAGCTAGCCTGACAGCCACACCACCGCAACAGTTTTCAATATCCTCTTCTGCCCCATGCCTGCAGGGGACTCTGCTTGTTAAATAAATAGTTTTTTTCACTTTCATTCGAGAAATTATTTTTCCGAACCTGTGGGGGGAGGGGCTTCTGGGGCCTGCTTGCCTGGCAGGCAGGAGAGAGAGAGAGACGCCCCTTTTGGGTTGTTTCCTCCTGTATTTGTGTCCAAACCGGCACACAGGGATGCTACAGGTGTGCGTTCTGTGACAAGATGTCAATATCTTGCCCCACGTCAGACAGAAACAGTTCAGTGTTGAAACAGAGGAAGAGCATGAGAGGGAAGGAGTGAAAGCGGTAACATGGAATGACCATGTTATCTCTGACCAAAGCCCTCATTCCCTATTCCCTTGCACCACTTCGAGAGGAGGTCGAGAACTCAGGAGTGAAGTTGAGTTCATGAAAAAGGGAGGGGTGTGGAAAAGCCTTTGAAGACTTACTTTTAGTTCTCTTTATCCTACTCTAACTTTTAACTGGCAGTTAATTAAATTAATTTCCCGAAGATGAGTCTGTTTTGCCTATGACAGTCGTTGAGAGCTCCTGCCTTGCTCTTGTCTTGACACATGAGCCTTTTGTTGTACTTTGTCTCCCCTGTCCAGCTGCAGAGCAGAAGTGATAGGCTTTGGTGGGCTTAGGCATCCAGCAGGGCCAGCCCCTCTCAGCACTCTGCAGCACTTACAAGGGATAAGAACAGGTAGGCTATAGCAAGCATTTTCCAGTGTATCAAGTCAGGCTTAGACACAAAACTGCCTACATTATACAGTTAGCGAAAGCATCTGTACCTGGTGCTGTATCTCCCGGTCACTGTGGAGCTCTACACCTACCATCACTGCTAAAGGTAATATTAATCTGGGAGCCTGTGAGTTTAGCATGTAGGAGCTGGACTGTGAAGACAAAAAGTTGCTTTTCACATCCAATTTGAAAATTAGTTTGTATAAACTGAAAGTGTACTGTAGAGAACTGGCTCTGAGCAATCATAATGCTATAAATCCCTGTCTTTCACAATTTATTTTACTCAAAGTTCTATAAAGGGGATTTAAATACATACATGAACACTTTCGTCTATATTTCCCAGCCAAAAAAAGCAAGCCTCAATACACCTTCAGCAACATCCCACAGCTGCAGGTCATAGAACAGCAGTATAAACATTTCACGTCGGAATTATGTACATGTAGTAAAAGTGAAGCTGATTCATTTGGGCTATTTAAGAGAAGTTAAGCACAACTCTGTATGTTCACATCTGTGCTAGAAGAGTCTTTTCTACATATATAGGGTAAAACAACTTGAATTTTCACTTCTCTTCTTTTACAAAACATCCAGTCTATTTTAATTAATGCTCTAAGTGACCTGAGCCCTGAAGAAAAGGTTTCAAACAGAAATTCAGAGAGGGAAAGAGAATGCAAGAGGCATACTTTATTTATAACAGTACATTCATGAATATCACCAAGTAGGTCACCCACCTTTTTGCATGGCAATCTAAAAATACACATGTGCTCACAAACCTGAGCAAATAAGGACACAGCTAATGTTACTGCTTCTTCCTTTCCTCCAGCATTTGTCAGCACAGCAGCCCACGAACGCTGGGCATGACAAAAGCAGTACCAAATTTCTCAGATATCTCTCTCTAGCAATAAAACAGAGATTTATGTGGTTAAACCTACAGAAGAAAAAAGAAATAAAATCATCTCAGATGACTAAATCACGGTTTCTAGTGGGTAGCTTAGTAACTGAACTCTTTATCCCCTGAAGGACTACTCAAACCATTTGTTTTCATTTTCTTGACATCTTGTCCATGTAACATAACTGGATGTGCTGCTCAGCTTGTTATTTTCTGGGATGAAAATTACTGTCTTTGCTGAGGAATCTTAAGAGGTAATGCATAATAAGTTAGAGGAATATACCCAGCCATGTGATCTCCCAGGAAAGAACATTTGCTCTTAAGCCCACTTGCAAACCACAGAAGGCAGTGAAGATCTCAGAAGCTAGGCCACTGAGATGTGGGTGGAACTATGACATATTCTCTTTATGGTCCCTGAAAAAAGATAATTTTTTTGAAATTTTAGCACTTTTTTGAGGCTCGTCCTTTAAGAATTAGTGCTTTTCTTTGTGCACAAAGTAGCTGCTCAGCTGTTTAATACCTTGCTACTTTTATGCTTTCGTTGTCCCTGTATTGCCAGGGAGGTGGCAGTCATTGTGACGATATTAAGGACTTCAGGAAAAAGCAAGAATATCTGGGATACTGGCAGTGCAGTGCGTTAAAACAGTAAGACACTTAGGCCAAGTGAGCTAGAATTTTTGGCTTAGGAAACAAGTGAACACAGGTTAAATGATCTCACTCTAGCCTCTAGTGGACATTAATCCACATCACAAAACCACCATGCAATTTGTCAGAGTAGTTATATTTTGTTCAAAACGTAATCTAAGACTAGTGAGTCCTGAGCATGGTGCTGGACAGGAATTGCTGTTTCTTTTCATAAAGAGTTTGTGTGATGTTTGATGTTAACATCTTTTGTTCTAGGCATTGTCACTAGATGCTAATTTTCATTCACATACTTGCCTGTAAAAGTGGTAAGAGAATTCTAAAAGGGATTAACAGGAAACTTATGTACATTAACAGCAAACCAGAACTGCCTGTAAAAAGGGCAGAGGTGCAGTCTATTGCACCTTAATATTAGAGCTACAGAGAAGTTACTTGGATTTTAGAATCCTGCTAGAAAAAGATTTTTACTCTGGTTCCTCCTTACTCTCATGGGATGGTAAGTTACTGCTAACCTAACTGCACAATTCCCCACTTATACCTTCAGTGGTAGCTCTACTGCAAAGATCAATAGAAAAGCGGCTGCATAGAGTGCATTTACTCATCCATTTCCTAGCCCCTATTCTGGTAAGTGAGCAACTGAGTGAAGATCCCAGCTTCCTCCAAAGTGACAACACCAAATAACTTCTCAAAAGATGAAAGGTGGCTGTCACAGCATATTATGTCCTTGAAATGACAGAACAGCCCAAACAAGACTCTAGAATTTAACCATTTCCCTCTATGTAGTTCTTACTTATGAGAGAAGGACTAGGACTGGGAAAAATTAGCACCTTGTTCTATAAATTTCTAAAAGCATCCCTTTTATAAAAAACGTACTAATCGTAGGAAGTGAAGCAAAACAAAGCCAAACACAATCTTGATGGGTACTTTTTACATTACTACTTGTCAATTTTATTCGTAAATCCAAATTACTTACATCTTTCAGGAATGAAACAAAAAATCCTTCAACCGAGAATGAATACCTATATAATCAGACACCTAAGTAGAATTCTATTCCTTTACTAGTTTATAATTTGTTGTTGTACCACAAATTTGAGTTTAGAAAAGCATTTCACCAGAAATGTGTATATTTAGCTACAGCTAGTTTTAAAAGGAGCAATACTATTTCTCTAAACACTAAATACCTATTTTGTATAGTTATTTTTTTAAATATTTTTAACACTTTTTTAAGATTTATGTGCAAAAAACCAAAATTCTCCATCAAATTACTCTATTTCTTTAGCATGGTACAATATAATTCCAACCAATAGGATCCTCAGGAATGCCTACTGGAACATCACAAGAAGTGTAAAATAAATTGAGATAGCAATTATGTTAATGCACATCCATCAAGATCAACAGAGCAGATTCATTATCACATCTCTAGTCCTATCATTTGTGCTTGACTTTGGATCTGACTGGATTCCTGGCTTTTATTCCAGGAATTCATATCTGTGATGTACTAAACCACGTCTTATGATACAGAGTATCCAAGGCATTATTTTTTCTGTCTTCATCACAACCAAAGCTCTCCTATATGTCCTTCTATGTCACATGTTGACTTTTGTGAATCATCTTAAGAAATGCTGTGTTGACAGTCTCACAGAAAGTTAAACATCACTTTTGTAATGTGTCATCATAACTTTGTACTTGCCTGCTGCCATCTGGTTTTTTTTACTTTTCTCAGAAGATCAGTCAGCAAACTCCTGCCTTCAAATACTGTTAACTATCCTTACCCTACTAGTTTTGTAAGATACCCAGACAATCTCTTGGCTCCAGTGTCTAATCTGAGGCTGCTATCACCCTGACAAGCTATTTACAGATCTTCCTCTACCTCCTTCTCATAATTATAAAGCTCTTCAGCATAGGAAATATTGCTGGATCTCTCCATCTTTAAAATCTGCTGCTTCCATACCACAATGAAAAGCGTGTTTGCGTTAACAAATGCCTTTTTACTCTCTCCATGTGTACTTCATTAATGTCTGTTTTACCCACCTAACGTCATTCACCCTATCTGAGGGACAACCTTCCTTTCACATACATGCTTCAAATCTTTCCACCTATCTAGGACTCCTTCCTGGCCCTCTTTGATCACAGATACTAAATAGGTGTTCAGTCTGGGTTTTATGCTGAGAGCTCATTATGCAACGGCTCTAAGAGTAGTCCACCTACTCATCCTCTAGTATATCAACGCAGCTCAGGAGTTGCCCAGTTTTGTTACAACCTCAAAAGAGGGAATCTGTTGAGCTTTCCAACAACACAGTTGTAATTGAGTTGCTTTTAATATCAAGAATTTACAAAATATGATGTGTGCCACATGGAGAGGCAATTAGAAGCCAAATTGTGTGAAGTCTCAGTAACCTGAAACTAAGCCAATCTACAGTAAATTACCTGTCAGAGACACAGCAGTGGCCCCTGAGGCTGGAAGAGGTCTGGAAAGCCCAGGAATGGATGGTACTTAGAGCGCAAGGACCTGTCACACATGGGATGACATACAGCTGTGTAACAACCCAAAGAAGCTGCACTTAAGAGATAGCACAGGAGCTGCCTTAAAAGAGTATAGATTACAACAAGAACAGGCAGTGATGCAGCTGTCACACATCAGAAAAAAAATAAGCAGAGCTTATTACCCTAGCACCCTGTATTGCATGGCTGCTTTCCTAACTATTGCCTTTTCAATGATGAAGTGAAATTATATTTTAGTAGTTGGTTTAACATGTAGCTAATTCTGCCCAGTAAGTCTGGCTACCTACCTTTTTGGACTAGCTGTTAAATTTCAATTGACCGCGTCCATCCATATGGCCATCTCACCTGCAGGAAGCATTGTGTCCACAGATGTGCTATATGTATAGCATCGCAAACACTTGCAGCCTTTAGAACCAGTGGAACTTAACTAATGTACATAATCATTGTTGTCTGATGGGAGAATGGTTGCAGGTTTTGTACTAGATACCACGAGGTCTGGTGGAAAAGCTCATAACATCCCACCATTCAAGACAAAGATGGGGACCCTACAGTCAGCTCTTAGAAAGGCACCTGGATGTCAGGCTTGAAACCGTGGAGACAATGACCGCTGCAGACAAAAGAAAGTAGAGACAGTCCTGTGAAGCAGAGAAAGCATAACTACATTGTGAGGAGCCAATTTAATCCTGGTTTCTGTCTCAATACTGGTTGTCGGAGGCATGTGGGACAGGGGGTGCACATGTGCCACTCGCAGGAGTCAACTAGAAGATGGGTGAATGCCTTGTCTCTGGGCAGACGGCCTGGCAACCATTTCATATATCACATGGGACAGGCGGTCAGCAGGAGACTACCAAGGACCCTGTACTCCCCAGAGAGCTTCTCAAATCAGATGGCAAAAGGTCTCCACCAATGGACTGTAACATAGGACTGGGCCAATGATCTCCTGTCAGCAGGCAGACTTTGGAAGGAGCCGGGGGGCATAAAAGTAAGTGCACCACAAGCTCTGGGGGCTTTTTGGCTTGGGCTTTTTGAGACTTGTCTTTTGGGGGCTTTTTGGCTTTGATTTTTTGAGTTTTGTACTTTGGGGGCTTTTTTGAGTTGGGGCTTTTTGAGTCTGGGGACCTTTGGCTCCAGCCTGCTAAGGTCTGCTTCTTGCCCTGGCCCTAGCCTGGTTTTTGGCTCTTCTGCCCTTGCTGGCCCTTGCTTGCCCTTGCTTACTCCTCACTCTCCCTCTCACGGGGCACTTGGCAGAACACCAGCTGACCTCTGAGCTTCGTGTGTAACCTTTGTCCTGCCCAATCCCCTCACCCATCCCCGTTGCCACCTGTCCTGCTGCCCTGTGTCCCTGACCACTGCCCTTCCATTTCATCCCTGTGTTCCTGCCTAAAGCCACCTGTGTCCAACCCCACCTGCCTCCAATCCAGCCCACCGCTGCGATCCCCCCCACGATGCTGTCCAGGGTCCCCGCACCTCCTGCCTGATTCCTACTCACCTCGTGTCCAGCCATCCGTCGCCACAGGAGCTGTGCCTGGGGACCCGCACTTCTCTGAGAGCTGCGCGGGCTCCCCGGCAGGCAGCATGCACCCTCCCTGTGCCACTTGGACGTCAACAGCACTCCCTGACCTTCCAGTGGTGATGCCCACTTCTTCTCTCTTTCCCTCCTCTCTCTCTCCCCCCATTCTTTTCCATTTTCCTTCCTCCTTTTCTGTCCTTTCTAGCCCTCTCCAGGAGGGCAACTCTTTTTTTTTCCACTGCCAATAAATGGTTCTCAGATACAATGTTGTCTCAGTTGACTTAATTTTGTTCTAGATCATCTATTTTTAAAAGAACTCCTCACAGTTCCGCACGGTGGAACATGATAAACATCAGTTCAAAACAAATATTTAAATCAAAACTTAGATATCCAGGGTAGAATAAGGACAGCTAGAAGCACCCCTGTGATTAGTTACTGGATGGCATCTTTCATGGATGTTGTCTGTGAAGTTCCTGGATCATAAATCTTAAACATTAAAGACTTCACCCAAAAACTTCCATATTAGTGAATTTGTCGGATGATGGACAGCTAAGCTGTCCAAAACAAGGTAGCATAATCAACAACCAGAAGAGTAAAAATGCTGCCAAATTCCTGAAAAGAATTAGAAGTGGCAAACTGACTCCAAATTGAATTAGGTTCATTCAGGAATTTATAAGTAGTATTGTTAAAAATAAGACTGTGACTGTGGAAAAGAGTGGAAGCTCAATGACACCATCCATTAAACCTTAGTAAGAACCTCCTGAGAAATGAAATCAGATATTTCAGTTCAAATGTGCTTTTACTTCCATTTTTTAGCCATGGCCAGAGAAAAGAATGAATACAAAGTAAAGCACAGCAAATCAGACCTTTTAAAGCATTATATAAAGTAAGCCTTATGCCTTAGCCTGTGCTTGAGCAAAGCTGTTAAGTGTTAATGCATATAATCTATCTAGCCAGCTAACTAGTTTAATCCATCACATAGTGTGTGAAAACATAAAAGCAACCCAGCTGTGACAAGTTAATAGCAGGGTGAGGCAGTAAAACGGTAACAAAAACACACTTTGATTAATGATTCTGAATTGTCCAGCTCTGGTATAGATGGCTTTTGTCTAGGTCTATTTAGTGGCCAATGAATGCAAAATAGATCTGGTGATTTAAAGCATTACACCAGATCAGAAATGTTGCCCCAAAATTATAAAAACTGAGGAAAACACCACATTTTCATAGGAAGTAGAAGTAACAATTCATATAACTAGACCTGCTTTAGAGGAAGACAATGAATTAAAACACACCAAACTCAGGGGTTATTCCAGTAATATCTTCAGTGGAAGGCATGCTGATAATTTGAATGAAGTAAGAACCATTCCGTGCTACTAGTCAAAGAGCAAGGAAAACTTTCTTTGACCTTGAAAATGTGCGAGGTGCTTCCCTTTCCTCCTGTCTCGGTTTCCATTTGCACAACCCTACACTGGCAGTTTCCAAAGAGGGTCAGGAAAAAGAATTATAAAATGTCAGATGAAAACTTGCTTTCTTGGCATCTCTTAAATATGTGGTGTTTTGGATATTCCAGTTAAGTATAAAATAAGCACACAAACTCTGGGGTACATCAGAGCACTGAACAGTCATCCTTCCTCCTCTTCCAGTCCTGAGTCTTTCCTGTTAAAAACACTATTGAATAAACACACAGAACGGTCACTTTGACCTCAGGATATGGAAAGTTTGAGGAAGTGCCTCTCAATCTGTGGAATTCAGGCATCTGTTATATCCTAAAGGAATGCTGCAAGCAGCAAGCTATGTCTCTTCTTGGCATTCTTCTTACCAAATAGGTGTCCTACCACTCTGCAAAATACCTGTAATAGGGTAAATATTATTTCTAAGTATGCTTCCTGTGGGAACTGTTTGGCAATTTAACTTGTAACAATGCAAAGGGCAACAAATGAAGATAAAAAACTACCCATGAGACCTTTCACATTTGTTGTGCAATATGAAGGACCAAGAGAAAATCTTCTACACACTTGTAGAGTAGAAATAAAAGCTAGAACCAAGCATGTAGAAAGTGAAAAGAAATCTCTGTTTTCTGCGCAGCAAGTAGTTGCATGGATTTTGCTGCTGTACGACAACATAGTGCATGACTTCGGCAAAACATTTTTCTAGTCTGAAAGATCAGACTAACAGGAGTCCATCTCTCTTGCTTGTGCACAATGCCCAGTATAGCAGGCTGTCAGTTTGAGACGTTTGATAACACTAACCCCTCCAACCTGCACAGCTGGTCATTGTGTGGACTTCCACAAGCAGGGTGCAAGGTAAAATGAAAGTGATGAATGCATCTTGCCAATGAGGAGCAATCTGAAAAGAACACAACATCCCATTTTCCTGAACACTGGAGGAATCACGAAACTGGAGATTGTTACTTCAATCACAGTTTCAAATTTCCTGACCATCCACTGCACAGGACACTGGCCATTCCCTTTGCTGCAACCCCATGTGTGGTTTCTGTGGTTGCTTTAGCTTACTGCTCGTTCTCTTACTCTTCTGTGACACCTTCTTCATTTGCTGTCATACAGACCTCCATCCAAACATGATTAAAGAAGTTGCATTTCACTCTCCACTCCTTAAGTTTTGAATATCTCTCATTGTCATCTTTGCTGTGAGTTGCAGTGAAGTGTATAGTGACTTCATAAAAGGAACTTAATGCTTCATAAGTGATATGATCAATAACAGTGCTGCACAAAACAGTCCAAAACAAGTCTGTAAAAACAAAAAAATGTATCTGAGTTCACTTCTGACATCACAAGGTATAATACAAATACATTTAAATGGTCTTGCTGCAGTGGCCTGTAATAGGAGTTGTAAGTGTATAAACTCAAAACAAGAATTTGTTTCTTAGTCGCTGCTAGATATATGGGTATTTAGGGGTTTGTGATGGTTTTTAGGCAAAATAATAACAAAATTCTGTGTGTAAAAAGTAAAAAACTTGGAACATCCAGCAAATTTTTACAATAATAGTACCACAGCTTAATTGTCGACACAGCAACTAGCAACGTAGAAAGGCTGTCATGTAAAGTGACAACATGACATGCCTGTAAGTAGCATAGCTGTCCGAAAGAGAACTAAATTGGCCTGCCTGTTTATAGCTACCCATGAGAAACTGCCTGCTGTACTGAGTAAAGGCTGGTAGCACAATATTTCAATCTATCACTTTTGAATGGGAAGTACACCTGTCATCTCATCTAACACAAGTAGACATCTAACTATGTCTGGAAATGAACAAGGGACTTGCTTTTTTAGGAAGTGATAGTAAATTGGAGTGAAACATTTTCAAGAAGACTGCGTTAGAGAAGGATATAACCTGTATAGATTTGGCTCTACAGAGAAGAGAAGGAATACTTTTAGTCAGTGACTATTTCTGATAGTTGACAGCTCAAGACCTTTGTTACCTGACATGTATTCTGAGCAGCCACATTCAGAGTTACGTACTGAGACACCCATGTCTGATGATGTCTAAAGGATAACACTAGCCTACAGCTGCCGCTAATCCTTCAAGCACCTTTTAGAGATAAAAAAGTTCAGTGGGTCAACCTAACCTAGCCAGCTGTCTCCAAGAAAACACTTAGAAAGTCCTTTGAGATGTGTCAGATTACAAGCAGTGATTTGGAGCATCATCTGCACCAAGTAATTGTAAGTGCTACTGGCAACATCCAATTACATGTTGACAGAAACAAAAACACCACAACCCTGATGTGATAAACTGGCTTGAAAACCCACATCTCCCAATAGAACATGATAGAACATTCTAACAAATGAAAACAGCTAAATGGATGTGGCTCAGCTTGGCTGTTTCTTTATCTCTTTTTTAAAGGTTGGGTTTCTGTTTCGGCTGCTACGTGGAGTGGCCAAACCTCATGGGAAAGGTGTGGCTTCAGTAACATTCAATGTGGAATTCAAAGCAGCCACAAGGATGAGGGAGAGGAGGTGCTAGAAGGACTTTTGTTTTTTAACAGGATATTTTGGTCCGGGCTTGATACAATTGATGGCCAGACAGCAGAGAACAATTAGCACAATGATTATGGTGAAGGGGGCATTGTATATGTCTATCTACAACAGTTCTTCCCAGGCTTAACCTACTAAATGAGAGTGTCTTCCTAGTGAATGTTCACATGAAGGAAGGGGCCAACATTTGAGATACTAATTCAGTTTCTGAGGAAAAATTGCCAGACAGAATATCATATAATGCAAGTAAAATCTCTAAAGAAATGAGTTTGAAGGGACACATGTCCAAGAGAATTTCAACAATGTTGAAAGCAAAGAATTGATTTTGAGAAATATATGTGTATTTTTTGAACAGGAGTGTTTTTTATAAAATATATGTTCTCATGACTGCTTTAATTATAAAATTACTTTTAAAATATGGTAATTGAAAAAATACAGAGGATAAGATTGTTTTCTTTCAGACAAAGCAGAAGGTGAAGGAATGTGTTGCTTCTAATTTTCCTTTGAGTGAATGAGAATTAGAGGAAATATGCTAGTACATGTGCTGCAGTTGCAAATATCGAGTCTAAAATGTTAAGGAGAAGTCTTAAGAAAGGAAAATTTCTTCAAACTCAGGAAAAGGTCTTACATGATCTTTAAGAAAAACAAAATCTTTTTTTAAAAGAAAAACTTATGACTGAGATTTTGTGAGGTAGCATTTTTCTGAAAATATTTCGTCCTTTCCTTGCACTTAACAGAGGTCTAACATTGTAGTTTGTCAGACTAATAAGCTTTGTTTTCAGAGAAAGGGAGTTTTTGCTGCAGAGTAAGAATGTAACTGGTTAGTGGGAAACAGCCTCTGATGTCATTTTTCTGTATTTTTCCTAGGAAACATCAAAGAGCTTTATTAAATATATCAGGTTTAGTTTATGACAGAATATTCTTAACTACAAGTTCTTACAAAATTCACAAATTACTGAAAACAGAATTACACAAATAAAGAGAACATTTTTGTGGGTTATTTTTTTCCTGCAAAGAAAGAGAATGATAATCTAAGCACTGAGGTGAAGAAAACTGGCAAGAAAAGTACAGAAATAAGCAAAAAAGAACATGCTCACATTTCATCAAGCAATGTGGAAGGAGAAGGGGAAGGGTGAAGGGAAGGGAAAAATAAAGGAAATATACCTAGCTGAGAGAAACTTCTGCCAGTGTGCTGAGATCCATACTTCTGCATACATAATTTGCCAAGCTGCCATAAATGAAAAGCTTGCAATAGAGGAGGGGGAGGGCATTGGCGGCAGTGAAATTGACAGCAACGAGGTTACTAAAATAGAACATTTGTATTTTGTCTGAGGAATAAGATTTATTAAATATATATTACAATATATTTCAGTGGTTGGAATTGCCTGAAGCTTTCAATCAGTATATTTATGGTTTATGAGTTAGTGGGCAAAGGATATCTACCAGATACTGACACGATTGCAAAGGCCTGAAAGGAGAACAACATTTCCAGCTACAAAAGCAGCAGATATCCTACCTGTGTCAATGAGACCTTACTTCTTATGTCACAACATTTCATTCTTTTTTTTTTTGAATGATTGCTAGTTACGATCCTTAGAATGATCCTTGGTCAGGGATACAGAAGTGAGAAGATAAATTTAAGTTCAGCTTGAGATCACAATGATGGTCTAACATGTTCTCCTTCTTACTTACGACAAGACAAACTACAAGTTTAAAATTCAGAATTTGCATGCTTGCCAGAAAGGAAGTAGATACATTGCTCAGAAGTAAGGGATGAACACGCTGATTCAAACTGGTGCTCTGTTTTGGTTCATCTAACAATATAAGAAATGTATGCAAACAGTTCAGTCTAAATGACAATTTATCAAGGAATAGCTTTAAAAATAAGGAGAACATTCTAAATTCAAGATCAACGAATGTGGTTAATCTTAGGGCTGTTCAGTACCCCTAAATTACTATAGGCTGCTGTTACACACTGTAATAGCTTGCTGAGCATTTGTTAACTCCAGCAGAGTATATGTGCAATTATTTCTAATGAACTCCCCAGCCCCTTAGGAAAAACTAAAAGTCCTTTTGAATTGGTTCTACCTGTTGGCTGCGTTAAATTTGGAAACAAAACCCATACATTTTCAAATCTCCCCATACGACAGGGCTCAGAGCTAGATTGGCATGTTTATTTTCAGAAAACCTCCCAAAGCATTTTAGGCATGGCCAAACTAATACATCTCTCCTTGACAGCTGAAGAAGTTTTATTTCCTTAGCTAGAGTGTAACAGATTGCTTGCAGTTTAAGTCTCAATGTTTAGGTTGCACTGCAAAATCTGGCTGCCTGCTGGGGTTGTAAAGAGGTCCCATGCAGAGAGGGGAATTCTGGGAACATCTGCCCACATAAACTTTATGCAGCCACAGAGTCAAGGGAAGGAACAGCAATTTGTGGAAGGTGAGAGAAAATAATTTTCCCTCACATATCAGCAGACTTTCTACAAATACACTAAACTTTAAAAAGTGTACCTGCTCTTGAAATTCTTGGTGATTTAGCTGGCAGAACAGTTTAATCAGAAAGATAGGACTCCATCCTAATGGGGACACTAGTTTTTTCATTTTCAGAACAACTTTTATTTATGTGTGCTTTCAGGTATTCTTTTTTGACTATCCTCTATATCACAATGTAATTGGAAAAATACAGCGTCACATCAGAGGATTTCCATTTTCATGGTAAATTTACATGAGATTGCCTTTATCTGGAAGACTCTTGATCACCAGTCAAAGTAACAGCTGGTGCACTCTGCTTCAGCTGTATTTGGACATTGGGGAATGTCATGTTATCAAAATGTTTTAAGTGCACCTATCAAAGCTGACATAAACTGGAACCTGCGACATCAGCCAAGCAGACTGCGGGTTTATTGCATGGTTTCACATCACTCTGCAGCAAGTAAATTGTGCACAGGAAGTGAAACACAGAAATTATTCTAATGCTAAACTGACTTAACTTTCAACTTACCTAGACTATATAATTCATTTTAGGTCCCAGAACTTCTTGGGCTGTTTTTGGAATTTTAAATGTTTACTGTTCAACAGCCTGTGAATATCTTTCCAAGATCAGCCTTTAAAAGATTATGAGGCTCTAAACCACTTGTTTTACCAGTATTTTATTCACACTCATGAACTTAAGTAAATAAAACACACTTTAGGAGTACAAGTATTCTGCATGCGTTAAAAGGCTCTTTTTATTGAATGTACCAAAGAACACTTTTGTCAGTGGATAGCATTGAAACCTTTGCAAAAACCTTTATATGGTGTTAGATCAAGAACCATTAATGGCAGAGGGTTGCAGGCATTAAGAGAAGGTTTCTTTGGTATTTAAACCAAGATTTTTCCTCATAAGCTCTTAATTATACACAGAGATTATGCTAGATGCATGCAGTATATTAGCAGCTTCAGTAATTTCCAGTTGCTTTAGCCAAAGATGAGTTCAAAGATGAGGTTTTTTTCATAATGCCCATACTGACACAATTATTTGATGACACATTATTATGTCCTAAAAGAATAAACAACGCACATCACCAAATGGCCTACAATGTATAAGATGTGCACACGCCAAGGGTTCTTTTCACAGTAGATTTTCAAAAGGCTTTACAATTCCCATTTTGGCATACAATTAGGCCATAAATTGACTGGAGGCAGCTCCCAGTCTGAGCTAGAATTCTGGAGCCTGAATTGCTAGTTGCCAGTCAGGAAGGCAAAAAGAATTTTAAGTGCAAACAGCTCATGTGTGCAGGAATAGACTGTAAGAACTAGGTAGAAAGCAATGAATTTATAGGAATTGAATGTTGCAATTAGGATGTTGGTGTGCACCTGCCAAGTTCTTCCCAAAGAGAACAAGACATAGGTGACCACTCCAGTAAATATATTCGCTAGTCTATGTCTTTTAATGAATGTCCATGGTTTGCCCCTAGTACATCCCTCTTTAATCTCTGTTCTTAGATATAGGAATGCGTATTTGCAAAGGGGCTTGAAACATTTAGGACTAAAAAGGTTCTCACTCCAAACTCATACATAGCTTGGTGAAAGTGAAAGAATTGCCATCTCAAGAATAAACAGAGAAGGCTGAATTTACTGATGAGTGTCTTGTGACCTTTTCAAGTACTTAGAATAGTACTCATTTAGAACTTGTAAACAGACAACCCAGATGATGTTTGCTGTGAGTAACTCTACTTCATCCTCCGCTACAGTACTCAGCAGGTGTCAAGAGCAAATTTTAGTGAAACTCACATGGATATAGCAGAAGTTTGGAATCTCATCCTAGCTGACACCCTTGGTAAGCCAAATAAAACAACTTACTGTAAAACCTTAGTGTCTATGGGAAAGCTCAGCTCCTAGATAAGTTTTGTGAAATGTACCCTTATAGTTACTACTGCTTTTCAAGAGAGAACTAATCTTTCTTCTTTTTTTTTAAAGTAATTTTTTAAATCTGTGCTCTCTATTCAGATGTCTTTAATAAGCATATGATGGTATTATTAAAAAGCAACGCATTTTCGTGCTCGTACATGAAGAACCAAAGGTCTTTAGCAATGTTTCTCTCATTTTTCAGTTTACTCCAGGATTATCTGCAAAGCTTCAGGGCAACAACTCAAAGTCTTTGAGCTGATGGTGGACTGGGCATCACTCTGCACACGGGAGATGGTGACCAACAGCCTTTGTACCACTTGTTTTGTTCTGTTTTCTTTCTCTCTTCTTCCACATTCCCTTAGCTTATCAGACAATTTTCATATTAACTCATGAGTTTTCTTGCTTTCACTCCTCCTCTTCTCTTCCACCATCCTACTGGGTATGGAGAAGGTGGGAGGAGTGAGGAAAAGCCTGTGTGATACTTAGCTGCCTACCAGGTTTAATCTAAAACATCAAGATAAAGCACTAAGAATCTTTAAAACAGAAAATCTATGATGGTAAATAAATAGAATTTTTCAGAGATGTGGGTGGGGTTTTTTGTTTTACTGAGTCCACTATATATGAACATTAGCTATTCAGATCTAGTGTTAAAAATCAGCTGCCTTTTCTCTTGAAAATAACTCAGGAGGAAAAGACCAAGCACACTTAAATATCTTCACCAACAGGGTGATCTGTCATTCAGAAGGACTCCCCAGAAAAGTGGACAGGGCACCAAGCCTGGCAGGGTTCAAGTTGCAACCGGACAACATTTGTAATCTTAGGTTTAATTTTAGTTAGTTCTGCAAGGAGAAGAGAGCTGGACTTGATGATCCTTATGAGTCCCTTCCAACTTGTGATATCCTATGATTCCATGAACAAGAAAATGTTTGTATATAAGCATCAAAGCAGATTTTGTTGAGGGGACTACCAACAGCACATCTCATGGTTCTTCACACCGTGAGCTACGCTGTTTGTCAGTCCTCTTCAAGCATATCTAAAGAACCATGAGAAGAAGCCTGTAAACTCTTTGATAGGCAGCATTTTATATTAATCTGCACTCTCATTGAAGTGTGGCAGACTTTCCTGTTTCAGCCAACACTTTCTTCCATTTAGACCACTCAACGTATAATGCACTGCACACCAAATAGCTGAGCAGCTCTGCAATATGTATGCCAGGATTCACCATTCCCTTGCTGGTATAGAACTGAATTACGTGGTTTTTATGTGGTGTTCATGACAAAACTGTCCCCACTTTGTCTCTTTGTCTCATCCAATCACCAAAAACTCCATCTGATTTACGTCATCACCTGGAGCTGCTGAAATAGGCTAAATTCAAAGATAAAAAGACAGCTAGTCCATCATTTCACTTCACTTTGCTGTTATTTTCTTACATTGGGTTGCTGACCTCTAGAAGAAAAACATGCTCTGCAGGTAGTCTTTTAGCTCAAAGGAAGGTCTTCCTGAAGCCACTGAGTTACTACCTCTGTTTCTGACAGGCACTCATCTTCTTCACCAAAGCTAACCTGACAGATGGCCTGAAAGCCAAGCCCAGGGGCTGATCCAGGCAAGACCACACATCTGAAATCTTTTGCCAGGTGACTTCTCCTCTCGCACTTGAGGGTAAATTTGTTCAATATCCTTTAGCAGCTGATTAAAGAGAAAAACAAAAATATAAAAACCCTAAAGAAATTTTACAAAAGCCTGACTTCTTAAATTGAGCTTTGAAATGTGAATAAATCTTCACCTCAGAAATCATCATAGAAGTACAAAAAGCAGAATTCATGAGGGGACTTCATGGCACAGAATATCAGATGTAACATGAAATCTCAAGTGTGAAACAAAAGCAGTTATTACTCTGGCTTCTCACAGTTAAAACTGTGAGTGCATGCATTCTAAACTCTAAGCTGCATTACATTGTAATCCTACTCATATACCCCCGACACCACGGAGCTGTGCTGTTAATGATGTTGCTCTTTCTTAAGTCAGACCTAAACCTTTCAGTTTTGGAAAAATAAAGTAATAATTAAAATCTATGCTCTCCATGTGTTTGCACTAAATACAGGCAGTGGTACCTAGAAGGCAAAAAAAGATTCCTTCTTCTGCTCAATGTACCTTAATAGCCCAATTAGGATCAACCTCCCCTAACATTTTATGCCAGTTTGAGAACTCACTTTTTTTCTTTCCACTAGTCAAGCCAACAATAAATTAGTTGTGAAGATAAAAAATTCACTGGAACAAGAAACCAGAGTTGCAGTTAGAACCTCAGAGCAGTGAAACAGTGAGCAGCCAACAATTAGCTGATACTATCCTGTCCATTTGAGGTATTTATGTTACCTAAAAGGAGAAAGGGACATACTGTGAGTGCAAATTGATTGTTCAATGACACAAAAGCAAAAGTTTTGACATAAGTGTTTGGAGAATTCTTCTATTTCATTTACTACCCCATTTTGCCATCACTATATACCCCTTAAATTGCAAAATAACTGATTTTCTTACCCTAAACCCCAACATGTTAAAATAAGAAGAACGCTATGATTGCAAAAAATGTAAAGTAACCAAATTCAAGTGGGTGATTTGACTGCATGCATTGCTACACCAACTTGCTGCAGAAGCATTTTTTACAATTGTTCAGAGGTCAGAAAGCTTGGTGTATTGGCTTTGTGGGGGATCCCAGAGGGTCATGATCAGCAGCACAGGGTCTAGTTGGAGGCTTCTCATTAGTGGTGTCCCCCAGGGTTCAGTATTGGTCCAGTGTTATTTAACTTGTTCATTGGTAACTTGGATGAAGGGGCAGATGCCTCCTCAGCAATTTCATTGATGACACAGAGCTGGGAGGAGTGGCCGATACCCCACGGGGCTGTGCAGCCCTTCAGAAGGGCCTCGACAGGGTGGGGACATGGGCAGAGAAGAACTGTGAAATTCAACAAAGGCAAAGGCAGGGTTCTGCACCTGGGGAGGAATAGTCCTGGGCAGCACAACAGGCTGGGGGCTGATCTGCTGGGAAGGAGCTCTGTGGGGAAAGACCTTGGGAGCCCTGGTGGACAGCAACCTCTCCATGACCAGCAGTGTGTCCTGGTGGCCAACAAAGCCAACAGTATCCTGGGGTGCATTAGGAAGAACGTTGCCAGCAGGTTGAAGGAGATGATCCTGCCCCTGTACTCAGCCCTGGTGAGGTTGTATCTGAAGTGCTGGGTCCAGTTCTGGGCTCCTCAGAACAAGCAAGACATGGAGCTCCTGGAGCAGGTCCAAAGTAGGGGAAAAAGGACAAACAGGGCATGGGAGCACCTCCCTTACAATGAATGGCTGAGGGAGCTGGTCCTGTTCAGCCTCAAGAAGTATTAAAAATACCTTAAAAATTACATAAAGCAGGGCATGTCAAGAGCCAAGTTCTTTTTTGTAGTGTTGAGCAATAGGACAAGAGGCAATGGGCAGAAACTGATGCACAGGAAGTCCCACCTGAACATGAGGAAGAACTTTTTTACTGTGCAGATGACAGTGCACTGGAACAGATTGACAGAGAGTTATGGAATATTCCTCATTGGGAATACTCAAGGACCATCTGGATGCAATCCTGTGCAATGTGCTGTAGGATGATCCTGCTTGAGCAGGAAGACGACTCACTGTGGCCCCTTCCAGCCTGACCCATTCTGTGAACTCCAGACCAAAAGATTTTGCAATTCATACAGCTATAAAAGCAGACTCAAATTCCATTTTCTTCTGTTGCATACAGCCTGTTCCGTTCCCTAGGTACTATATTTACAAGGCAGATAATGTTTACACAATCCAGACTTTTTAGAAGGAAATTAACACTGTAAGAGCATGATTGTGATATGAGACTCATAATCTTATATCCGTGATGTGTGTCTAGTGTGCTTAAACAACCATGAGAATTGTGCTGTATGGCTATTTAGAAGGGCATTGGAAAAACAGTTTGGATTGTTAGAAAACTCAGACGAAACCGAATGGATCTGTAATCCACACTGGAACTGTAAAGTGACAATAACTTAAAAGGAAAAAGAATATATAGTTGGCTCTAGTTTTTCTTCCTACTTCTTTTTTGAATAATTGCATGGCAGGGTTTCCATACCCTAATCCATTTGCAGAAATATTGAATATGCATTACACATCAAAATAAATAATTCCCCCCTATCCTTGTACTCCAAAATATGCAGTTAATTAAACTAATTTTTCAGGTTTTGTAATTTGGAAACTCTTCCTGTCGTCCTCTCCAATCACTACTTATTTAAATTTCATCCTTGGCCAGTTTCATGATAATGTTTATCTGCTCCAGAGGACTGGAAATGAGAGTAATACACTGCCATACCATTTAATTTCTTTCTTAAAGCTGGAAAAAGCAAAGCATCAACTGGCCAGTTAGATAACACAATGTCCCATGTAGGTTATTTGCTTATGATAGCTGGGGGGTAATTTAATTCCTGAGCTGCTTGTTTAATGGTTCTGAGTAGGCTTCCCTACAGTTAAGAATGAACTGTACATAAAGTTTCTATAAAAACTGAATGAAAATTTTCTGACATCAGAGCAGGTTATATATTACTGCAACACACATTTAACATGGAATAGTAATTCTCTGCTATTTTTGTACACCTTTTTTTATAGCATTTATCTTGTAGAATAAAGAGACAAAAAAGGGAGTATCTAAACCGTATCTTAGAAACATACCTTTTTTTTTCCCGGATGTCTCACTTGAGCTTTATTTCTGATTTCTATTTTAACTGCTTCGGAAGAGTCTAGCAAAGAATTAATACAGGTTATCTAGGTCAAATAATATTTTTTTTTACATTTACTTCATGCTCAGTGTGCTTTATAAGCATTCAGTTAATTCCAAAACCACTTTTGTCAGATGCATAATGTGTGCTTCTGGTTTCGCCACCCTAGGAAATTGAAGGCTCACATGCAAAAGAGTATTTTTAATGCTCTTTCTGCTAATAAGAAAGTTCCGGACTCCCAGAACTGTGAAAATCCAAAGGGGCTTTTGTCTGTAGACAAGTAAAGATGTTTACATGTATTCTGTCTCTGCCTTAGGGAGCACACTACTCAATTAGAACACTATATAAGGTAAAACAAGTCAATGCCCCAGCATTTTATCATACTGCTTCTTCTGGTATAATGTTCCCTACTGTGTACCAGCTATATCTTGAATCAGATGGAAACCATTATGACATCATTCCTGCCTCTTGACTGAATCTAAGTTTGAACCAACTTTGCTACCAACAGCAGAGGCATGTGTCAAACATTTCCAGTTGCCTTACCTTGTGTTTTCACTTATATTGCCTGCCTAGCAAGCAAAGAAAGAAGACTAAGCTCAAGAGAAAGGGATAGCAACAAAGGTACCATAGCGTATATTGGGGGTTAGGTTTTCTTTTTTTCTTTAGGGAATTTTCTTCCCAAATATTGTCATAGAGAGGGTGAACAGACGGCCATTTAAAAGACAAAAGATGTAGCCAGGGCTTTTGGCATACCATTGAAATGGTCCTGGCAGGGGAGGAGAAGTGGTGCGGTGTTTGGCAGTGTCTTAGCTGGGAGTGGGTCAGTCTTTGCCTGGTTGGGAGGACGGACAGCTTTGGAGTTTTAGTGCAGGACTTCTCTGCCCAAGGGCACTCGCTGCTACAGCTGAGCCTTCCTTGCCATTTCTACTTGCTGTTGGTGGGCCACTGCTCTCAGGAGTGACCATTGGACTGGGACATTTTGACATCCGTCCTTGCTGGGGGAGAGACCCTCACAGGAAACCTGGGCCCCCGTCTCCTTCCTCTCTCTGGAGGAAGCATCTCCCAGCTGCTTACTGGTGCCTTGGCTGCTGCTACCGTCACCAGAACACCTCACGGGACACAGGAGAACCAGGGGAACCCTGAAACACTCCTCGTCCCCAGCTCCTCTCTCTCCCTGGGGCCGCGATTGCTCCCTGGGGCGGCTCAGCGCTCGGTCCCGCGCCCTCTGGAGCCGCCCGAGCCAACAGCGCCGCCTGCCGCTGCGGGGCAGCCGCCCCGGGCCGCCGCTTCACGCCGCGCCGACCGCGCCCTCCGCCGGCTCTGGTCGAAACTGCACCGAAGGGGAGAACGCGCGAGGGGTGGGACAGCGCTGTTGTTGGGCTTTTCCTTTTTGTTTGTGTTGTTCTAGTTGTTGCTGTTGTTGTTGTTGTTTGTCTGCGCTGTTTTATATTTATATTTATATGTATATATCCATGTATATATATATATTTATGTTTATATATATATATATTAGTAAAGAACTGTTATTCCTTTTCCCGTATCTTTGCCTGAAAGCTCCATCATTTCAAAGTTATAATAATTTGGAGGGAGGGGGTCATCTTTTCTATTCCAGGAAGGTTCTCGCCTTCCTCGGCAGACACCTGTCTTTTAAACCAGGACAGCATATATCACACGTGCAGCAAAAACCTCAACTGTTTCTAATAGGGCGGGAACCTGTAAAGACAGTGAAATATGAAGAATTTGACAGACCTAATAGCAGCAGCTACTGATCGATATGAATTCTGCCATAGAATTGGAAAATCTGAATTTCCTGATCTCTGATAGCAGAAGTATGGTTGGTTTGGGGGTTATTTTGCCTTGTATGCAGTAGATTTAGGTCATTGCTGTCCCTTTGCCTGTAAGAACCTTCATTTGACTTTTTGCATCCTTCTCAGTCTCCTCTTTTACTCTTGAAAAGCTAGACTGGGATGTTGAAGGGCCAAAAGCAACAAATCTGCAGTTCAGGTATTTGATCTACTTCCTCTTCTGGCATTCACCTGAGGATTTCAGTCTTAGCCTTGTTTCCAGCCAGCAGTTATATGGTAATAAGCAACAGCAAGCACCATTTTAATAAAAAGCATTTTGCCTTATTGTCACAGAGAGCACTTTTCCTTAGACTTAAATTAAATCTCTATTGCAATGATGTTTTTCCTTTTACAATTCATGTGGACACCCCTGTAACCAGCCTTCTGAAATTAATTTGCTACTATCCTAGTATACACTAGCATATTTCTATTTGTATTTTGTATATGTCTTCCACTGTTCCAAGTCATCTGACAAAGTCTCATCTCTCCACTTGAATACAAGTGGGCATGCAGGACTTACTATTGACATCATGTAGTAGGGAACTCACAAATAGTCCTTACAGTGTTGTGATTCTGATGAAGTAACTTGGTCATTATCAGCTGACTGAGGGTGGATGGGATGGAGCTGATCTCCTTCCCAGGATTTGTATGCTGCTGTGTTTTGGATTGTGACTAAACCAGTATTGATAACACACCAGTACATTCTCTGCTGCTGAGTGGTGTTTGCACAGCATTGAGCTTTTCTCTTTTTTCCATCCTCTCTCCTCCAGTGAATAGGCAAGAGGATGGGAGGGGAAACAGCCAGCAGACTTGACCCAAATTGAGCTAAAGGACATTCTGTACCATATGACATCATGGTCAGCAATAAAAGCTGGGGGAAAGGAAGAGGAACTGTGCACGCTCATGGCTGTGGCATTCACTTTCCTAAGCAACCACTACAGCACTCTGAGGCCCTGCTTTTCAGTAATAGGCTACACACCTCCCTGCCAATGGGAAGAAAAAAATTTGAATTTTGCTTTGCTTGCATGCTCAGCTTTCCTTAATCCATTAAACTGACTTTCTCACAAAATACAATCCTTCTTGCTTTTGCTTCTTCTGTTCTCTCTTCTCTTCCACCAAGATGGGGCAAGTGTCTGTGTTGTTCTTAGCTACTGGATGGGGACAACCCGTTACAAGAGTAGGAATCTTCCAGATGGCTGTAACAAGTGTCATATTACCTGTCAAATTGTGTTGTATATTACTGTTTTGCCAGTAAGACTTTAAATATTTTATAGTATGTTAGCTTTTGACAAACAGCCTTTCATGGTATTTCTTTCAAACTGACTCGTCTCACAACCACACCTCACAGAGTTCAGAGATAGCAGTCAAGAGAAAGAAGATATTGCTTACTTTACTTCCAACATCACACAGCAGTTTTCAGTGTAAACATGTGACCTTGCCACCCAGCAACACTAAGTAGCTATCAAATGGTAGTGGTTAAGTCAGTCGTTTCCTTATGAAAATCCTAAGCTTCTTAGCTTCATACTTTGATTCACAAAATTCCTGAAAGTATTGTTAGAAAGTGGCAGGGTATTGACCAAGTAAAACCTTAATATTTGGCCCCTCCTAGGGTAAGAATTTGACTGGCTGTCATGGAAAAAAATTAGAAAAATATTGAGTTAATCATCTATTATGAAATTAATATGTCAGCTAATGAAGTCAGCTTTATGATTATAAGATAGTTCTAGATCCTCCTGAAGGTTTTGATACCATGAAACAGAGACAGGTATGAGATATTTCTTTTTTTATGCAGATGTGCATACATTATGTTTCCCTGGTATACTAAGTTTTTCCAGCAAGTTCATCCTAACCTAAAAATTATGAATTGTACGCAGTTTCATACCTCTGTGTTTTAAATATCAATCCCATTTTACTAAAGAGTCATCTAAATAATAGCACAGGATTTGTTTCTACTCAGAGTAAATAGAATAGGGACTTAAAAAGAGTAAATTTGAATTAGCAGTTAACAACAATACAATTTTTTTTTCTTCTTAGCTTATCACAAGCTCAAAAGCTTTCTGTTTTCTTCACTTTATAGAGAAAACTTATGCATCTTTAATGTAAGTAAACTATCATCTAATTAAATAATTTAGATTGAATATGCTAATGTAAAGGATCATAAAAAAAGAATAATTACAAAGGGACTTCAAGAGGGTAATTGCAAATGAAGAATGTTGGATCCAAATAAAATTCTAATGTTCTTTAATTACTGAAAACCCATCTAAACAAAGAATTGAAAATATCTTACTTAAGCATTGTGCACAATGAATGTCTCTTCAGACCCTTGAAAAATATTAATATGATCATGTATTTGTTAGATATCACCTAACAACTTTCAAAGCCTGCGAGCTCTAGGGGGAAAAAAAAAAAAAGGAAAAAAAGGGAATATTTGTCAATGCCGCTTTTCCACAGGTCTGTATGTAGTCTCAACACTGTGTCTCATCCCAACAGTAAGGCAGCTCATGTCATCACCAGCATCACATCCCTGAAGGTGTCAGAGAAGGAGTTCCACTTACCCAAAGTGGCTTCACGCTAACAGTAAGATTCAAGCTGCTTTGGAAGAAGAAACAAAACCAAAACCGTTTACTTCAGCAAACAGATGCACCCATACATGCACAGAGGACTGCACTGCAAACAGGTGTAACAGCAGACTCTGTGCATTTATATCTCCTTTTCTACTATTAGTGGGTTTGAGTAGCTGTCATATTTTGCCTCTGATATCTACTTTCTTATGCAGTGAACTGTTTGCAATGCTGGCACATGGAAAGATTGTTGCTTGTTTTTCCTTTGTACTAAAAAAATCAAGATTTTGGGGAGCTTCCACAGGTTAATTGCACATTTTAAAATATTTTCACAGACCATCCTACCTGTAATTTCATCAGTGTCAATAGGAGGTCATCAGAATATTATCATTCAGCCTTTGGTCAAGAGACAAAGATTTGCAAGGTCATGTTGTTTAATCACACTAATAAGGTGCAACTCTTACCAGTAGTTATTTCAGTATCTATATTTTCTGTATTGCATCCCTATAGCAGCCTCAGATTCCATTCACATAAGCAGTCCCTGCAAATTTTCCTTAAAACACCAAAACAAGTAGCAGGTACAGGGAGAAGATGAAGTTCATAACCAAATCATGTCCTTGATTTGTACATGGCTTTTATAAATGGCACAAGTATTTAAGAAACATTCAACTATTAGAAGCACTCAAGTATTAGACGCATCTAGTTTCATTTTAAGAAGCTGAGAAAGCAGTTACTTCATTGCTACAAGAAATAAGGGGAAAATATTTGATGTATTATTTGTCCAAAGGAAAAAATACAAAAGAAACTTTTAAGTTTCACTTGTATCTATTTATTAGATAAAAAGCATTCATTAGATGAAAAGTTAAAAACACATAAAATCTTACCTTTTTATTTTTTTAAACCCATTTGGATCATCCAGTAGCACAGCTGACCTATGGGTATATTTCTGAGCAATTTCAGCATAAAAGAAAAACAGTGTTCTGAAAAAAACACCGTGGAAAACATCTGTCCATCACATCATCAGAATATTCAGCCAAATACACAGAAGTTACAAGGCACCCCGGCTGAGGACAAGAGGTGAAAGAATCTAGACACAGATAATCTTAGATTGCAAAAGAAACTGAAAATCATCTTGAAAAGCTAAAAATGTGAATACAGCAGTCTGTTTTCTACCCTGGTATGATTTGAGGGTATAAAGAATTAAGTCTTTCTTGATAGACAGTAACTAAAATAACTGTGTATGCAAATAGGAGATTTTTGCATAATTGTGCAAGATCTATTACATTCCCAGGGAAAAGATCTTGATTGAAGCCAGTTTTGGTTTATCATTTTCTTTGGTGTTTCCTTACATACATATTATTTCCAATTAATACGTTTCAGGTTTAAGGTGTGGAGTTGGTTGTAGTTTCTGAAAGAATACTGCTTAAAACTAGTAAGATTTGTGTAGCCATAAGTGAAACAATCAAAGAAATAATGGCTCTGAGTTGACTACTAAGTAGAGAATTCAGCCTGCTGAACCTGGGGTTTATGGGACAAGCCCTTTGTATCGCTGTTGAAATAATTTAGTAGAGACAGACTGAGTAGATTTCTAGGCTTCTCTAGAAGTATTTAAGTGAGAAAATACAATGTACAGATGCAATAAATATGTGAATTTCCTGGGCTTGGACCAGAAAGAGAAGTATACCTTGTGCTGAAAATTGTACTTGTGAAAAACCAAGAGATGAAAATTTAGGTAAACTTCAGTATGTGTGTACACAGCAACAAACACACTGCAGCTGGGCTGCATTCCTGAAAAAGAGGCGTAAAATTAGAGAAAACATTAGAAATCTGCAAACCTACCTAGAACTCAACTGCAGAAAAAGAAGGTAGAAAAACATTAGAAATCTGCAAACCTACCTAGAACTCAACTGCAAAAAAAGAAGGTAGAAAAAATAGGAAATAGTTTTACAGTTATTTCTCAGCTATCATAACTTGTAGGAACTGAGATAAAAGAGAAAGAGAACCTACCACCTATGAGTGAGCAGAAAGCCTGCAACTTCAGAAATAAATAATCTCACTCAGCTACCTTAAAATTCTCTGGTTCTATTTTAACTTGTTTACATCCTTTTGATAGTAATTAGATACAATACTTCCCCCTACAGAGATTATTTTTGCCCTTGAAAAATGCAGGATTATTGAATATTGAGCCAATCTCTGAGGCAGTTGTGGTGTGGTATGATCCTGTGTGAGCTGGTGAACAAAGGCTCAGGATGACTCAGATGCACCTTCATTGATGGCACCATACTGTTTTCCCCTGCCCAATCATCTAGCACTCAGGGGAAAAGAACTGCAGCTCCCTAATTGGTAGAATTTATGACAATTTTTTTTCCTTTTGAGGAAAGTTGCCCTTTGAGAAATTCACTGAAACAACTCTTTAGAAACAGTAACAGCACAACCCAATATAGCAATGTCTCATTCTAATTTTGCAAACCATATGTACAGTATGTGTTCTTAATAGATTAGATAAATCTTTCTATGAGTTTCAATAATTTACCGGAAAAGTATTTTCAGACTGGTAGACTGTTGGTAATATTGCTACCAACCTATTCTCTATTCCTGCAAACAGCTGCTTCAAGAATCTAGCTTTCCCCAGCTGCCACAGCTATTCCTACAAAGTTCTGTTAACACTTTTTGAACTAGATTTTCTGCTGTGGTTTTCACAGGATCTTCCACAGAAGCTCTCTCTGAAATACCAGGAGAAGTACAAATGTCCTTTCTAGCAAACCCAGGAAATATTCAATGCTGCAATTCCTAGGATGAGAAGCACAAATTCTAGTTAAATTGCAGTCTCTTTGAACGCCATGTCTTCTGCCAAAGTTCACCCTGATCACTGACACATAAACAAACTATAACACTGAGGTGACTATATGAGATGTGAGCCAATAGACTACAGCTGCATAAAGAACAAGTAGTGACACCTGTGGTGCTCCAGTTGACTGAAACAATCTTTTTGGAGCTTCATACAAGTAGATTGTTAAACAGGCTTTTTCCAGGCTGTTTCAGGAGCAAAGAAATTAAGATATGAAGAGAGATGACTCTCTACAGCCTAGCCCAAGTCCATTCATTACCAACAGAGGTTACTATGCTGCAAAGTAGCTCCTGACTTTTAATAGCACAAACATGATCTTCATAGTGTGCAGTGGTTATGATTATCAAGAAAACGTAGGCATCTAATTCCTATGAAATGAAGAAACTTGATAGCTGTTATACTACTTGTATGGCTGACAATTACTTAATTCACCACAATTAGATAAGTATTTTCAACCAACCAGGCCTCACCTGAAAGCATATAGGTGTTAACCTGAATTCCAAAGGAAAAAGAGTAGGATTCCATGGATAAGAAGATGATGATGCAAACACAGACACAAAGTCCTGCTCTTCAAGAAATCTAGATGAAATAAAATTACACTGACTCTAAATATATACTTTTATACATATATATATATATAATTACATTATATTCACTCCAGTATAAACAGTGTACTGCCACCAGCAGCACTCTGTGTATCAGTTTCTGGGTAGAGACTCTGCTTCTACATTCCACCTGCACATTCCCTTCCTCATTCACAACCTTATCAAAACCAGATAAAACATAAACTAAGTGGTTTGGAATACATTCTGCTGTCCTGAAAAGTACTATTTAATATAATGAAAGATCAAATTTTGGTCTTAAATCAAACTGTTTTGTAGAAAAGGGATATGGGATATTTAGGTAATTTTTTTTTCAAGTAATGTGGTAATTTAAAATTGTTGCCTGCTTTGCTGAATAAAAAACTTTTAAATATTTTTAAATATCTGTGGGAATACTGAAATTTTTTTATATACTTTGACAATGCTTGCTGCACAACATTTGTTGCTACTGCTTTACATTAATGTCTGTACACTTACAGTGGACAATGTGTTATTTTTTGATCTTTGGATTTGTTGAAATTTCAGTGCAAAGACACCAAAGGTATCTAAGATAACATAATAAAACTGTGAGTTTATGGCATGTCAAAATTACAGGCATTTTGTATTTGAAGGTGTTATATTAGTAGCACCTGAATACAAGTTACCACAAGTTCCACTAAACATATTTACATTATACCTAACTATAAGTTGTTGCACCAGAATAAAGACTTTTACAGTTCTGCTTTCTAATATATACAGAATGTATTAAACTGAGGAGCTCAAGATGCCGGGTACACCTACGGTAGTTTGAGAAAATGTGGCAACCATGTGCCAAAATAGATTTGAATTTTCTTCTAAATGAACCGCAAAAGGTCTTCAGGACAGGTTTTGCAAACTGATATGTGGTCGTTGGTATTACCAAGCAGCTTTTCCAGATGCATTTGGTAAGATACAGCTATAGATGCTGTGAATTCATTCTGTGGACATATCCAGAAACTAGGATCTGCTTGATTCCCAGACAAGACTGACTGCTTAAACCTGCTGCCATTCAAATGCTCCCATGTTTTCACCTCTGATGCAGAGGCAAATTGAATATAGATTGGCAAACTAAGGCTAGGTGTTAGATAATACAGATTTAGGATATAATATAAAATGGGTATGCGCAGAATGCCCTGTTTGTCCTCTGCTGAGGGATATAAAAACATGCCTTGGACTATTTCTGCAGACTGTGGTTTTCTAAAACATATTATTTGAATATGCTTCTTTGTCCCTTTTCCAAGATCCAGCTCTCCCCAAACCATATAGGAATTTTCCTTCTTGGTACTATCCCTTAGTCCTGTCCTGTCTTGTACTGCATCTCCCTAGTTCTCAACTTCAGCTTCTGATGAGACTGAGTAGTTTCATTTCATCATGACCATTTCTGTTTTGCTGATCCTGCTGTGAAGATTATTAAACGAATTGACAACTCTGGCTAAACTGGCCTTCCAAAAAACCAGAATCATCTGGTTATGCTCTTACTGACAACCAATAAAATAAGCACCTTCCCTGGGTGGGACTTTGTCTGCTCATTCATTCAATAGTTTTTCACTCAGGGTATCCAGCTGCAATGGGACCATGATTCTTACAGCTTCTCTGAAGACAATCCTGACACCCTTCATTATTACACACACTCCCATACGAGTCTCAGCTCTGCACAGCTTCCCCCCAAATTTGTCTTTTGGGCGACAAAGGCCACTAACACTAATAGCAAGGTGAAAATCACATAATCTATGAAACCAGACCTCAACCCCTTGTCACTCTTTAAGCAAAGAATATTTAAAGGAAGGAGTTAAATTCAACTCTATAATGTTCACTGAGTTAGATCTGAGAAGACTCCTGCTATTGAAGGGTGGATCTGAGTGCTGATGGGAGAGGCTCCTGACTGAGCAGGCAATAGAATAGAGTTTGTACCTCCTGTTCTGTTGCAGGGATCCACAATCTGCTCCGACTCGGATCAGCTGTTGTTTTGTAATTTCTTTGGGCCACCTGCTGTCAGTACTAATTCTGTAGATAGCAAAGCACTCAGAGGATAGGTGGGACACAAATACTCCACTTTCGTTGAAGTAGGAAAGTATCAGAGACTAATACAATTCTTAAAGTTGTAGTTTACATGTGCTAGTCTTTCCTAGGCATTAAGTACAATAAATGCAGAGTTTACAAACCATCAAGTTTAATGTACTAAAAAACAATTAGTAAATATGATCCTCCAGAGAAGTTTCCCTCCGTGTCCTCTCCATTCAAATATTCCTTAAGCTTAGTAGCAAAACTGAGCATCTCCTATCTCATGCTATTACTTTCTAAGTAATTTGAGGATGGTTGGTAATAACACTGGAGGAAATCTTCCTCCCAGACTAGCACTGCAAGAGTGCCTATCTGCAATGCAGATGCCTGCTGCTTTCAGTACGTGACACCCACAAATGTCAATAATCTTAGCAGAGCAAAGGGGAAAAAAAGAAGGAAAAAAAACCACTTCAGCAATTAGGTACTACTTATTTATCCATGGGTCTTACGTGTTTTCAAAAGCTTAACCATCCGATCAGATTATGCTAATATAAATATACAATAACCAAACAATTTTTTCATCACCTATCACATACAGTGAGAGTGAAGAGTACATAGCACAGAAATATTGTAATTCACTGGTCTTCTAGGTATTTGCTGATGCGCAGAGAATCTAGTTCTTAATTCTGTTCCTAGTACTTCCACAAATTCTGCCATATAACTTCAAGCAGGTTACTTCATCTCTTTGTAACCTGCTTGAGGTTATCCCAGTCCCATGGGCTTTACCTATAATACAGAATGGAATCATAGACTCATTTAGGTTGGAAAAGGCATTTGGGATCATCAGGTTCAACTGTTAACCTGGTACAGCCAAGGTCACCACCAAACCATGTTCCTGACTGGCACACCTACACATTTTTAAATATCTCCAGGAATGGTGACTCAAGCACTTCCCTGGGCAGCCTGTTCCAATGCTTGACAATCCTTCCAATAAAGAAATTTTTCCAGTTTTAATGTCTTGCCCTACCAGTTGTTACCTGGGAAAAGAGACCAATCCCCACCTGGCTGTAGCCTCTTCTCAGGTGGTTGTACAGAGTAATAAGGTCTCACCTGAACCTCTTCTTCTGCAGGCTAAACAACCCCACCTCCCTCAGCTGCTCCTCACAGAACTTAGGTTCCAGAGCCTTCACCAGCTCTGTTGCCCTTCTCTGGACATGCTCCAGCACCTCAATGTCTTTCTTGGAGTGAGGGGCACTTTCTTCAGTGCTGCTGAACACAGGATTTGAGGTGTGCCCTCACCAGTGCTGAGTACAGGGGGACAATCCCTGCCCTGGTCCTACTGACCACACTATTGCTGGTACAGGCCAGGATGCCCTTGGCCTTCTTGGCCACCTGGGCACACCCTGGCTCATGTTCAGCTGCTGTCACCAGCACCCCCATGGCCTTTTCCCGTGGGCAGTTTTCCAGCCACTCTGCCCCAGCCTGTGGCATTGCCTGGGTTTGTTGTGACCCAAGGGCAGGACCCAGCACGTGGCTTTGTTGAACCTCTCACCAGTGGCCTTGGCCCATCGATCCAGCCTGTCCGGATCCCTCTATATCTGCACTCCTGCCCAGCTTGGTGTCATCTGCAAACTGACTGAGGATACTCTTGATCTCTTTGTACCAATCATCAGTAAAGGCATTAAACGGAACTGACCCCAGTACTGAGCCCCGGGGAATACCGCAGGTCCCTGTGTGCCAGCTGGACGTACATCCATCCACCACCACTCTCTGCACCTGGCCATACAGCCAGTTTTTTACACACCCTTTACACACCTTTGAATAGCACACCCTTTACATTTGTGGGCTGCCAGTTTCTTCAGAATGATGTGGAAAATTGTGTCAAAGTCAATACTGGAGTCCAGGTAGACAACATCTACATCCTTATTCACTAATCAGCTCATATTGTCATAGACGGAGATCAGGGTGGTCAAACAACAGAACCAGCCTTTCACAAACTCCTGCTGGCTGGGCCTGATCCCCTGGCTGTCATGTGATAGCACTCAGAGTGATCTGCTCCAGACTGAGAGGCCTGTAGTTCCCTGGGTCCTCCTCCTGACTCATCCTGTAGATGGACATTAAATTTGCCAACAAGCAGCCACCTGTGACCTCCCAAGTTAGACAGGACTTCTGGTAAAAGACGCAAAGAGACTCAGTGAGCACTTCCAGCAGCTTCCTCAGTGCCCCTAGAGGAGTCTTGTCTGACCCCCATAGACCTGTGTGTGTCTAAGTGGTATAGCAGGTTGCTGACCATTTCCTCTTGGATTATGGGAGCTTCATCCTTGTCCCCATCCCTGTCTTCCAGCTCAGGGAACCAGTTCTCACAGAACAACTGGTCTTGTTATTAAAGACTGAGGCAAAGAACGCATTAAGTACCTCAACCCTTTCCTTGTCTTTTGTCACTACGCTTCCTCACAGCATCCAATAAAGGATGGAGAGTGCCCTTTTTTCTGCTAATATGTTTATAGTAACATTTTTAATGATGTTTTATGGCAGTAGCCAGATAAAATTCTGGTTGGACTTTGGCCCTACTAATTTTTTCCTTGCATAACCTCACAACATGTTTGGAGCTCTCCTGAGTGGCATGCCTCTTTTTCCCAAGGTCATAAATTCTCCTTTTTAAGCTGAGTTCCAGCCAAAGCTCTCTTTTCAACCAGGCTGTTCTTCTTTCCCATCGTCTTGTCTTTTAGCACATGGGGATGGCCTGCTCCTGCACCTCCAGGATTTCCTTCTTGGAAAACCTCCAACGTTCCTGGACAGTTTTGGTCTTCAGAACTGCTTCCCAATGGACTCTGACCACCAGTCTCCCAAACTGCCACCTAGAAGTCCAAGGCAATAGTTCTGCTGATCTGCCTCCTTACTACTCCAAGAATCAAAAACTTGAATATTTCATTATTCCTATGCCTAAGACAGCTTCCAACCATCACATCACCCACACATCCTTCTCTGTTCAAGATGGGATGCCTTCCCTAGCTGGCTCATTCAACAACTGTGTCAAAAAGTTGCCTTCCATACTTGTCAGCAAACCCCTTAAGATGCAGATATATCAGGATAGAGGTGGGATTAAGACTGTAGGCTGTTTTTTAAAGACAGCACAGTGATTCTAGAGCTCTTTGTACCTATTCTTCCATGAAGTCTAATTTCTTTTTTTTTCTTTATCTAAAACAAAGGACAGAAAAATTGAAAGAAAATTAATCCAAGGTAGTCCTTGCAGTAAAATCTACTCCTGACTTTCACTTTTATGTGCTGTCCTTTCGTTTATGTGTCCTGAAGCCTAAGCTTCAACATGTTGTTTTCCATCTCTATAGGGACTTTGATATGCTTGAAGGTAGACTTGTTCACAGCTAAAGAAAAATTGTGTAGAGCATTACTTATTATTTTTTAAACATTCTTTTCCAGAATTTCATACCAAGTTTCATGCTAAAGCACAGATAAAAAAGTAATAAATCCAATTGCCCAACATTGTTTTCTTGATTCAGCAAACCAAGGTGAATGGGAGGTTGGGAGGTTGAGTTAGGTCCTCAAACAAAAGCTCTGCCTTTTCAGGGTCGTGGCAGCTAGAGAATGGCATCCAACAAAAAAATCCTGCTCATTTACTGGAAAGACAAAGGTAGGTAACACGATCTCTGCCGAAGGAGCCATAGTTCTCCTCAACTACTTCTACACTGACTTCAGCTTCTTGTTTTTGACTTGGATCTCCCACAAGCTGGCCAATGTCCAGACAGTCTCTGGGCAATCTCTCTCTCCTCAGAGAAACCCTCTTCTCTGTTTTTATTTTAAACACAACATTATATAGATTGGAGTAACCTTCTTGTCAGTTTCGTTCAGCTGTCCTGGCTGTGTTCCAATCCAACTTCTTGACCATCTTCAGCCTACTCTCTGAGGGCAGAGTGGGAAAAAGAGAAACTAATGCTGTACAAGCACTGCTGAGCATTTGCCAAGATACTGGTGTGTTATCAACATTGGTTTACTCACAAATCCAAAACACAGCACCATTCGGGCTGCTGTGAGGAAAATTAATGCCATCCCAGCCAGACCCAGCATATTACAGCAGTCTTCATATCAAACAATTCCTCAGAGGTGATAAGACTGTTTAAGGAAGTAAAAATTAATCTTTTGAGATTTGTATTCACTTTGAGATTTGTATTCATATTGTCACCTGGGAGGTGATGATGAACTGAGAAGAAAATAGTGGAACAGGACGAGAGACAAAGCAGAAAGATTTTGATGCTGTCCAGCTAGATTCCTATCTCCTGCAGAGAAATAGATTTCTTCCTTTGAATTATTTGTGGAGCTAATATCAAGAAAGTATTGTGGAATTGCTCTGAAACCTTTTCCACAGAGACTCAATCAGAAGGCAGACATGGTGGAGCTGCAGCAGAGCTTTTGCCTCTCTTCGTTATAAAAACTCTGCTCTGCAAACCATATAAATTCACCAGCTAGCCCATACTTACTTATTTCTATATCTCAGCCTTTCCCAGGCATCCATCTCCACACTCTTTCTTCCAAATGCACTGAAAGGTTTCCACTAGATAGCCACTTATGGAACGTATCACCTGGGAAGGTATAACAAGTAACATAAGGCTGAGTTGACATCTTGACAGTAAGAACACCTAATAATTTTTGTACAACTTAGTTTTATTCTGATTTTCAGCATTATGGAAGTGATATGTTGCTTATCATGACTGTAGATACATGTGATATCACTTAGAAATACAGAATTATAGAATTATAAGAATTTAGAAATTTAATATTCTTGACCTAGAATAATATGTATACAAACAAATCAGCAAAATACTTCTTGAAAAAATGCAGATAGTGTTTGTATTTTATTAAATCCCATGAATTCAGGTAGATTGTTAGGCTGTGGAAATGGATGGATGTGATATATAATTATAAAACATCTGTAACCCAAGCAGGCCATAAAGCAATGAAAGCAGCAGCTGGTTGTGGTGGTGGCTAGGTTTCAAAGCATGCCACAAGCATATTCACACTGCGAGATCTGTTATTGCCAAAGGAAGGGGATGAGAGATTTAAAAAAATAAGCCTTCTGGAACATGCGGAATAAAACAGGTACACTGACAAAGAAAAGGCTAGCAATATAATTAATAATAGGAAAGTGATGGAAATGAGAAATGAAAGAGAAATGGAGATCAATGAAGCTCTGAGAAACCTGGTCTAGTGGAATGTATCCCTTTCACTGGCAGCTGGATTAGGACTAGACGATCTCAAAGGTCCCTTCCAATCCAAATCCTTCTATGATTCATGACATGCAATGACCACAGATCATGTAATCCCATCAGAAACATCTCCTTCCTTTATTGCAACTGCTTTGTCTAATAAACAGGTTAGGCGAAGAGGGCCACTTGGAAAACTCCTAGCTGGATTGTGTACATTGTTACCAAATCCAACTGAAGTGAACACAGGTACGCACAGTTTAATCACTTTCTGTTTCTTGCTTAGAATAAAAGTGACTTAGGGATGAAATCTGGATTGTTGTGGGTGTTTCCACCTCCTCTCACCAGGATCTCCAGAGCCAAAGTCAGACTTCTGCATTTCTATGAAGAGGTTCAGTTAGGCCCTCAAACAAATGCTCTGCCTTTTCAGGGTCATGGCAGCTAGAGAATGGCATCCAACAAAAAAATCCTGCTCATTTACTGGAAAGACAAAGGTAGGTAACACGATCTCTGCCGAAGGAGCCATAGTTCTCCTCAACTACTTCTACACTGACTTCAGCTTCTTGTTTTTGACTTGGATTGCAGCTGGGGTTTGAGCATATTCCCTGACTTCTTCAGTGATAGTTTCACAGGTGACCCTGTTCTGCTAAATACTTATAGAGCATTACCTTAATCAAAGAATCAGTAAGGCTGGAAAACACTAAAATTATCAAGCCCAACCTTTGACCTAATACCATTATACCCACTAAACCATAGCATGAATTGCCACACTCACTAGCTTTTTGAACACTCCGGGAATGATCTCCATCAGTTCTCTGGGGCAGCCTCTTCCAATGGTTAACCAGTGTTTCAGTGAAGAAATTTTCCCTAATCTCAAATCTAAACCTTCCCTCATGCAATTTGAGGCCATTTCCTCTTGTACTATCACTAGTTTTCTGGGAGAAGAGACCAACCCCACACACAGATACAACCTGCTTTCAAGCAGTTGTAGAGAGTGATAAGGTATCCCCCAAAGATACTTTTCTACAGGCTAAACAATCCCAAGCCCTCTCTTCCACTCCTCATAGGATTTATGCTCCAGACCCTTCATCAGCTTTGTTGTTCTTCTCTGGACACACTCCAGCACCTCAATGTCTTTCTTGGAGTAAGGGGTCCAAAACTGGACACAGGACTCAACTGGACACTGGACACCAGTGACCTCATCAGCACTGAATACAGGGGGACAATCCCTGCCCTGGTCCTGCTGGTCACACTATTGCTGGTACAGGCCAGGACGCCATTGGCCTTCTTGGTCACCTGGGCACACCCTGGCTCATGTTCAGCTGCTGTCACCAGCACCCCCAGGTCCTTTTCCCATGGGCAGCTTTGCAGCCACTCTGCCCCAGCCTGTGGCACTGCCTGGGGTTGTTGTGACCCAAGGGCAGGACCCAGCACGTGGCCTTGTTGAACCTCATTGAACCTTAGCAAAGGATGTCAGCACTTCTCCAGGCAGGTACATGTGGGGTAGGCATGACTTCTCCTACATCATGGTGATTCTGACTGCAGGAGAATGACTCAAATTTTGCTACAGCCAAACATTTGAGCAAGGAGCTGACATACAGCAGCCTGACACAAAAGCAATTGAGGCACATTGACAAATTGATCAGTTAGTCCTAGCAGGATGCAAAGCCTTCTGGGATACCAATTGGAAGTCGGTCAATTTAATGTGAAGTAGGGAATGTTGGGCCCCATTACCTTAATATGCTGTTAAGTTCACGCCCTTTGCACTAAAATATAGGAAACACATTATCTGGCCAGTTAATTCACCTAAAGAGCTGCAGCAAGTAGGAGCAGGTATTTTCAATGCAAATAAATTAAGTTCGGGGTGAATTAACCCATGATCCCCACTGAGATATTTATTTACACGTACCCATTGTCCAAAAGTGGTGAGCTCATTTTGAAATAGATAGGAAAATATATTATTAGTCCTTTTTTCCCCTGATTTCTACATTTCCATATCACGTTAAATAAAATAATTAGATTGCAAATTGGCATCAGCAGAAAAATGCAGTGAGACTGAATTTTTATGATGTTTTTCCCAGATATTTTTTCCTTTCTCCTACTTCACAATCAGTTTCCAAGATAATTGTGCCTCCCTTCACTGAAAATGATGACTGTACTTACGTAGTGCCCTGTAGAAAGTGAAACTGCATGCCTCAGTGAATTCTATCATCATTTCACCCCCTAATGAGTGAGATTGTTTGCAGGCAGATGAAATTAAATTGTAAGCTCTATTGACTTCAACAACAGGTGCCATTTGTGCAAACCCAAAGGGAACCATTGAATTGTCAAAAAGATTTAACTCTTCCTCACACGCTGGCATCAGATAACATCTTCTTGGTACCTGCACCTCACTTAGTTCCTGGAACCAAAATTTATGATCTCATCCATAACATCACTCGCAAAATGTCGAGAAAGAGCTGAATTAACTGCAAACAAAACAGCTATAGATTCTGACTGCTGGGTTGTATCAGGCCTGCATAAAGTAAAAGTAGGTAGAAAGAGAACAATTAAGCTGAAATAAATTCATCTGGAAAGCAGTAAGGATTTCATGAACTTTCCTGTTAGTTTAGGATTTTTTGTTTTTTTCTTAATCCTCCGTAGTTAAAACAAACTTAAACCTGTACTTGGAAAATTTTAGTAGGAAGAATTTAAAGTACGGATGTTCCCATAGCCCCAGGCTGCGCCAATAATTTCATCTGCATTTGCAAGTAAATCAAGATGTCACTGATAAGCTATGCAAAAGAAATCCATGCAGAAGCAGGCTTTCACCCTTTTTTGAGCAACAGCAGCACCATTGTGATCTTACAGAATAAATTAGTATTTAACTCAATGACTGGTTTTTTGTGCAAGCACAAAATACTGGCATTCTTAATTCCAAACAGAAAGAATGCTCAAATCCCGGTGTTGAACAAAATGAGAGCTGGTGCTCTTTGAGTTACTCTCTTAATGCTGTTTCTTTCCCTGACACAAGAATTCTGTTCTTGTCAGATAGAGAGTCAATCACTCCTATCTAGCAAGAGAATCCTCTCTGTTTCTGGATATAATTTGATATTTCAATGATGTGAAGAACAATTAAATACTTAAGAATTACATAACTTCAAAAGTCTCTTTTGAGATGAAAAATATGCAAATTATAGTGTCTAATATGGTTATGGTAAAATTCTTTAATTTTGACTTAAAAGCAGAGAGATTTCAAGACACCATGATATATTTGATCCAATGAAATAATCAAACCAACTTTGTATCACTTTGGTGGCAATTTATCTTCTCTGCCTGAAGCAGGAAGATATTCCTGCTGCAATAATGGATTTATGTAGTTTCTCCCATATCTGTTTCTTTCAGTTTAAGTATTCAAAAATGTGAAGTCCTTTAGTGAGTAATAGCTCCAGGCATGTAACAGATAGGAGACTTCCAGGAGATGAAGTTTAGAACATTCCCTTGTTGAATATGGTTACAGGGCTACAAGTCAGCACTCTCGCTCTGCTAACAGGGCCTTGCATTCATTCCCTTATTATGCCAACTGAAAAAGAAGAAGAAAGGCTCAGGGAGCTAATGGCCTGCAATCGCAGAAGCAGGACAGAATCCGTGTTTAAATAGGCAGCCAGCAGGATGCCAGTGTTAAGGACCACGGCCGCAGGTGCGCAGCAGCAGCAGCAGCAGCAGCGGCAGCGGCAGCGGCAGCGGCAGCAGCAGCAGCAGCGCTCCTCGAAGGCCGCCAGGCCCGCTGGGGCGCTGCCTGCTGGGCACGGCCACCGCCACTGCCCCGCCGGGAGCAGCGAGCGAGGAAGCCTCGCGGGAGCCGGGGGAGATAATGCCTGTTTTAGTCGGGTAAGAAGAAAAATGTGCTGATGACATCTTTGACATTTAACGATGTTGCTTTCATTTTGAACACATCATTGAACAGATATTGAATCCATTCATTCTGATAATAGACTCAGTGCTGCAGAGCTTTCATTTTAATAATAAATAAATAAATAAATAAATAAAATGTAAACCACACACTTTTCTGTGCGGGATGAAGGGAGGGAAGAGTTTTGACACCACATATGATACATGTTAAGATTTTTTGAATTTGCCTTTCTGTGTGCACACATCTCTTTGAAAAACTGATTTCAATTTCCTATACTTGTCTGCAGCTTTTCCAATCTTGAGATCAAGCTGCATATTATTCTTCATCAGACTGGTTATGTTAAAAGAAATGTTAAAACTTAAATGTATTACTCATGTTTTCCAATTTGACTGGAGAAGGTTTGGTTTGAGTACTATTTTCAAGACAAAATTGTAGCATTTTTTCTTATCTCATCTATTATAATTTGTATTTATATCTTTCCAGCTCGTAACAAAAAGAGGAGTTTGAATTTAAATCAAATTATTTCAAAAACCACATGGAAATTTTCAAGTTTTGCTATGTCATTTTTATAATTGTTAGAGCATTGCCACATTTATTTCCCCAATTTCATTTCTTTGTGCTTTTGTGTAAAGTAATTCAATTAACGGTGTTTGGGAAAAGCTAGATGTCATGGTTTAACCCCAGCCAGAAGGCAAGCCCCCCACAGCCTCATGCTCACTCCCCCAGCAGGAGGATCAGGGAGAGAATGGGAAGAGTAAAACATAGAAAAACTCACGGGTTGAGGTAAAGACAATTTATTAGGGAAAGCAACACGCACACAAGCAAAGAAAACAAGGAATTAATTCACTGCTTCCCATGGGCAGGCAGGTGTTCAGCAACCTCCAGTAAAACAGGGCCTTATCATGCATGATGATGACTTGGGAAGACAAATGCCATCACTCCAAATGCCCCCCCTTACTACTTCTTCACCCCATTTTATATACTGACATGGTGCCACATTGTCTGGAATATCCCTTTGGTCAGTTTGGGTCACCTGTCCTGGCTGTGTCTCCTCCCAGTCTCCTAAGCACTTCCCTCCCCAGTGTGGCAGCACCAAAAGCAGAAAAGGCCTTGGCTCTGTGCAAGCCCTGCTCAGCAATAACAAAAACATCCCTGTATTATCAACCCTGTGTTCACCACAAATCCAAAACACAGCCCAATGCCAGCCACTGTGAAGAAAATTAACTCTACCCCAGCTGAAACCAGCACACTGGATATGATACATTCCAAGCTGAGAATCACTGTGAGCCAAAATGTATACCAAAATCAAGTCCAAATTTTCATCTTATGTTGGGTGGGTTTTTTTGGCAAGCGCATCTTCACATATTTTTGTGAATTCCAACCACCTTTATAACACAAAAATTGACATAAAAATATGCTCCTGTGCTAAAATTTAGATATGTTTGCGAAAAAAAAAAAAAAAAAAAACAATAAAAAAAAAATAAAAAAAAAAAAAAAAAAACAAAAAAAAGGAGTGATCCAAACAGTTTTTCCCTTGGTCACAGAATCATAGAATACTCTGAGTTGGAAGGCATCCACAGGATCATCAAGTCTAGTTCCTGGTGCTAGACAGGACATTCCCAAGAATCACTCCATGTGCCTGACAGTATCATCCAAACTCTCCTTGAACTCTGACAGACTTGGTGCTAAGGCTAAACTGTTTCATCAGGAAAATAGTAACTTGTTAACAAAGATGTTTGAAGTAAAGCATGCTCATAACATTAATAAAAAGAGTTTCTTAAGTGATACAGATGAAAGGGTGGGATGGACATCCAACCATGTAATGACACCAGGATGGCTGTTCTGTGTCCCATAAGCTGGTTATGACTCCATTTATTTTCACCATTTACTTTCACATATGGGCCGCACTCCCGTGAATTGTTATTGTTGTTATTGCAAATCCATATAAAGAAGGCACTCTGCGGTCAACACTCTGTCTCCATTCTCAGGCTTGGACAATCTGAGCTATGGGGTAGTAAGGACACCCTTTAAGGCAGCGAAGTTTGAGAATATTCCTGTTTTCTTGCACATACAGGCGTCTAACCTACTCCCTGCTGCTAATTTTACCAGTGAATCCCACAAGCAAATATTTCTACGGTGTTCTTTTCCTCCCAAGAAACTTTAGCATACAACAATGAACAAAACAACCTAACTTAAACTCATTAGCTACGCACCAATGGGGATGTTTATACATGCAAATCTCTCTCATTATGTCCTACCAGAACTTTCCTGGTGATTTAAGAATTACCTACCCACACACTTTCAGAAGCTCCAAGGCTAAGCAGCAGCTACTGATTGCACTTCCAGATTTAGACAAAGTGGCAGGTAGCTGCCTAAACCCTTTGTGATTTTTCTTGCTTATTGTGTCTACATTTTTTCAGTTTCATAATCCACACAAAGAGAAAAATGGATTCCTACATCAGTTTTCTGAAAGCCTAGATAGGTTAGAGATTAAAATCTACTCAGGTAATCCATCAGCACATGAATACTATTCAGATGTCAGAAACAATGGTAAATTTCTTTTGATCAAGCCATTTAAATCTCCAAACACAAAGGACCAAGTATTCACAGGGCTAATGAACCACCTGGTAATGAATAATAAAAATTAAGTTCTTATTTAATTTCTCTATAGTTGAAGGCAGTTTTCTGTCTCCTGTCACTTGGTATCAATGAGCAGGTTTCCAGCACAGCTGCCACAACATTAGATTTGAAAGATGTATAAACATTGGTATCATCAAGAATATTAGCAGCTATGAAAGCCAAACCAAGCTTTTGCCAACAGCTGCAGCTAGTTTTCCTGTTTCAGTACAAAGGCTGCAAGTAAACAACAGCTCAGATTAAATCCTGGATGTGGTAGGAGGCAAATGAGGAGATAAGAGCTTCTTCTAATGCAAACTAACATCCTCATGGTAGTTTCTATATGAAATCTAGCTAGAACGTGAATTCCGGTCATTTTTTTCCACTGCTTGAATAATCTGTGAACCCGTAACTTTAGACCCACCCTGCTGGAGTATGCGGGCAAAATAGATATGGTAGCAGGTTCAGTGGGTAAAATTCTCTTTCTAATCAAGCAAGATTTGTGCAGCAGACAATATATGTCAGCTGAAACTGCATTTCTTGAAATGGAATACAAACATAACTTCTTGCTTTCTACTATGTGTGTCTGTATCAAACGGTTCTCAGTATCCATTTCTGGCATGATATTAGCCCTGGCAGCCAGGAGGGCAACCATGTCCTTGGGTGCGTCAGGCACGGCAGGGCAAGGGAAGGGATTGTCCCACCTTGTTCTTCGAGGTAGGACAGCCTCACCTCGAGTGCTGGGGGAAGTTTTGAGTGCCACAATAAAATAGAGATATAACACTATTGGAAAGTGACCAAAGGAGGGCCATGAGGATGGAGAAAGGTTTGGAGGGGAAGCACATGAGGAGCAGCTGAGGTCACTTGTTCTGCTCAGCCTGGAGGAGGCTGAGGGGAGACCTCACTGCAGATAAAACTTCCTTGTGAGGGGAAGAGGAGGGCCAGACACTGATCTCTGCTCTTTAGTGACAGTGGCAGGACCCAAGGGAATGGCCTGAAGTTCTGTCAGGGGAGGTTTAGGCTGGATATCAGAAAAGGTTTTTCGCCCAGAGGGTGGTTGGGCACTGGAAGGGGCTCCCCAGGAAAGTGGTCACAGCACCTGCCAGAGGGCGTTCAAGAAGCTTTAGGACAACGCTCTCAGGCACATGGTGTGACTCTTGGGGTGTCCTGAGCAGAGCCAGGAGCTGCACTGAATGATCCTTGTGGATCCCTTCCTTCTATGATCCTAGATTCTTTGATTGTCTTTTGGCAAGCGCACAATATGGATCAAGTAATAAAACAGTCTTAAGTGCTTTGTATGAGACTAAGCAGTAGTGAAATATCTCTCACTCTGAAAGAAATAAATTATTTCACATGATGGGAGATTTGATCTTTATAGAAATTAGATATTATTTTTTTAAATAATATTTTTATTTTAAAAGTGTATATTATTTTAAAATTTAAATAACATAAAAATGACATAACAAAAAATTTCAAATATCAAAATTCTTTCATTGCCTTGCATTTCCCTTTATTCTTCCAGAGGCACAATTGGACTTTCTGCTACATTTTTTTATGTCTCGGTCCTGTATTTTACATTAAAAAGAACAAAAAACTGCATCACATAAATAAAATAAGTGCTACGTTGTGGTAAAGGGATTAAAACTGCAAACCTGACATGAACCTGATTCTCACATGGAGAATCAATCTTTATTAATTAATTTCACAAATTCTTACCCTGAAATTGTGATGTTACACAAATCTCTATCCAAAGAGAATAGATTACCATTAAAACAACAGATCTGAACACAGTTCATTGTTGACCACTGTTTTGAACTAATAAACTTAGCCAAAAATATCTGAAATACTCTAAAATTCTAAATAAACTCATTTCATTCTTTTAACCTGTAAGTCAAATACAGTGTGCTTCAGTTCCATATTAACAATAAACAACAATTAACAGAAAATGCAAGCATAAAACCTGCATTTTTTGTGGGGCCACACTAAATGTGCTTCTCAAATCAAATATGCACATAGTTCTACAAAATACCTTTTGGGATAAAGCTAAGGTGTTGCTAAGGTTGAATATTTAGGGGTCTTTGAGTGGCAAGACTGTGAAGAATGTGTTACACAAGAGGGAGGTAACAATCTGCTCCAAACACTTATTCACTTGTCCTACATGATGGCGATTTCAAAACAGTTCTCTATGTGTAACAGATAACAGTTATGAACGACAGTTTAAAAAGTGCATGTAGGACACCAAAAAAAAAAAAGCCTTTGGTTAAACATTTGCTTGCCCAAGGGAAATTGGTTCTTTAGTGGGAAAAGTAATCTACAGGCTTGCAACACTGCATTTTGGTCTCTGCCTCACAGACGCAAAACACTCATTTAGTATCAGGCAAAAACTGTCTCTGCACATGTACATAATTGTCTGTTTGTTAGTTTAAGACACATGATGGGGAACATATTTTAAATTGATTACATCCTTTAGGTAAAGCCACATAAATATGCAGATCGATCATGCATTTGAAATTGTTAACTCTCAGTGCAAAGTCAACATTTAAATGTGTGTCCTGCAGTTCTGGAAATTGTTTATTAGTCAGCATATAAAAGCAGGTGGAGAACTAATTCAGTTCCCGTGACAGCAACATGTTGCTGCTTCTCTACTACCAAAATTGTTGGTTTTCACATGCAGGAGAAATCCAAAGTGTAAATAATGCATATCAAGAAGGTCCTCAATCCATCTACAGGATGCCTGCCATGTACCTCTCTTCTGATACACTTCCATAAATGGTTTTTCAGCTTCAGGCAACTTTCTGCATCTTGTCAAGCAGACTTTTCAATATGAAAACGCCCCAGCCCAAAGCAATTTCCAAATCCTCAAGCTCAAACACCAGTATGGCTCTAAAGGAATGGTGAAAATGTTTCATATAATAAATTGAAAACATACTTCCTGTTTAGCCTGCCATGAAAAGAACTGATAAAGCACTATCAGTATTTACAGACCAATTATTTAGACAAATTTTCTCGGGAAGACATGGTTGGGTATTCAGAAAGATGCCCTAACATGTGGATTTTTATTTAGCAGAAGTACATCCAGAAACTGTGAAGGATCATAGCTGGAACTGCTCTGTCGTAACCCAGTGTTGTTTTTCATATTAATAATTTCCTTCAACATACCACCAATATCTTCCTTTTTTTCCTGATGCATTTTTCAATGTGGTGCCAAAACCAGACTGAAAAGTAGGGACAAGATCCACGTACAAAGACAAATTTAGCACAAAGGACTCAAATAATTTAAAAGTATTTGTCACCATACACACATCTCCCTAACAAATCAACCAACACTGTAAGCCTTAGGTAACCTGAAATCCTAGCTCTAAAAGAGCTGATTACTTCGGGTTCTTAATATTCATGGGATTTCTCTTTTCTTTCAAAAGTCCTTTGGTAAACAGACCTGTCTAACAAATTCTAATCCAAGGCAAACTGGGCCAGATTTCCCTTAGCGACAGTTGCACAATACATTTCAAAATTTGAAATTTAATATTCACAGGAGTAAGAGTATTAAAAGCTGGATCATGTTAGCACAAATGTATTTCAAAGCATGCAAGCAGTATTTCCCAAGTGAGTTACTGTCAACCCAGGGAAGCCTCCCTTCCTGGTGGAAAGGACAATGAAGAATTGAGTAGGCCCAGACTAAGCAAAATTTTTGGACTTTTGCATTTTTCTTTCGAAATGAATGTCCTGGTGCCCTTTTTCTGAGGAGGAATGTTGCTGCCAGTAGTGAGTGCTTATCAGAAGAGACCATTCAAGTCATATCCAGCTACGCCACTTGATGTAGTTTGCTGCATCTGTGTGTCTCTAAAGAGAAACGTAAGTACGTATGGTTTCTGGAAATGGGTGCTTTTCACAAAACCCCTATGCTTCCTTGAATGTAAGATCTCTCCTTCTAACTTCTCTTTTTCTCTATTTTTATTCCTTTTTTTCATCAACATGAAAATATCATTAAGGACACCATAAAAGTCAACATTTTTTTAACAATGTAAAACATTCGGCCTACTGATAAGAATCCCACTAATGCACATAGGGCATAGAGCAATGAAATGCTCTTGGTTTAAAAACCTCAGGAAATTCTCTTCAATTCTAAATTCTTAAAGATTGAGAGACACTAGTTTTTCCTTCAGAGCACTTAGGCAACTTTGAAACAACTGCATTTTTCAGTCAGTCTTATTTTTAAAATACATAATAAAGCAAAGTTAGTTGCAATTATTACTTGAACTATTACTCATTTTGGATGTTGAGAAGACTCAGAAACCCAAGAGCAGTGCTTTATAACCACTTTTTATATAGGCATTATATGACTCCAGTCTTAAAAATTCATTTTATCTTGTTCCTATTTTTCCTATCTCTACTGTCTTTTTTAAAAAATCTGATTTAATAATATTTCATAGTCTCTAAAAATACTCTTAAACAATTTTAAGTTGTTTCACAAATATTTTCACAAACATGGTTAGCAATTGGATTTGTTTTCATTGTCCAAAGCTTTGGGGACATTAAAGTTGTGTAACTCTAAGAATAACTTGATTTGACACGTTTTATCGTTTTCTCAGTAGCATCCTCGACAGCACTTTTTTAGCATTAAAACACAATTGGGAATTGACTGATTTAGTGAAATGTAATTACTTTTCCACACCTGCAATCATAGGGCCAAAATATTGAAGGACATATAAATCACTGGTTTTCTCTGTTGTTTTGGTTTGGAGGCACAGTTATGGAAAACAACAAAATCTAATATCCTGAAGGTTTAAAAAACATGAGATTTTATCCAGCAAAGTACAGCTCAACATATACAGCAGAAAACATCTAATAATTTGCACAGTTAAATGCAACATCCAAGAAGAATATTGTTGGACAAAACAAAAGTAATTTTGTCTTCCTACATGCACATAGCCCTCTTTGACAACAATTATCATTATGGACATGCATATAAAGAAAGAAGTTTACAGAACAAGCATATACAAATCCTTGTATGGTAATTGCTCAAAATGGAAAAATAAAAAAGTATGTTTAGATATGCCCAGCTGGCACAGAAAAGTCCAAGTAAAATAGTGTCATAAATTTTTCTGATATTACAAAATATAAAAAATGCAAATGCAGTTATATAGGATAACAAAGACTGAAGACAATGCCTCAAAACAGGACAGGCCACAAAGACTCTAACAGAGAAAGCAGGACTTCATGGTGCCAACAATATGCCCAATGACAATTTTGGCACTTCTGTTCTTGAGCCAATGACCATAAATATTTCCTGATCAACAAGATTTTTCATAAATCCAAACTGTAAGTTACTTTACAGCTTTTCCTAGAACCTGAATCCAGCAGCTTGAGAGAGTTTGTGAGTTGTAGATATAGAATTTTGCTGTAGGTCTTATATGAATTTTGACTGAGAACTGTGAAGGGTATCCCTAATTGAACTCTTCTTTCCATGTTAACCTCTTTTCAACTTACTAACATGACTTGAAACCAAGAATATAATAAAATTAGTAGGGATGGATGACATGAACATCATGTTTATTTGTCCTTCCACATTTCCACACATGGTGGTTGCAGAGTTCCTGCTCTAAATGACAGATGAAGCCCGAAAGTAAAACAGTGTCTGACTCCTTAAAAAAGCACAGGTCATGTTCTAAGGCAATGTTAACAGCACTTTTCGTGATACCTGCCTTACCAAAGGGAAAAGACCTTTCTAATGGACTGGTAGAAACCAAATGTATTGTTTTAGTACACCATCTGTAGTCCAACCAGTACAGTCCCTTTGGGTACATAGAAAAGAGTGAAATATCTTGCAAATGTGATTAATTCCTGGCAATTCAGGTAGCTTTCTCCATCAAATTGAGTCTGATACATAAAGATAAAACTTGGTGGTGTTGCGTTGGGGTTTTTTCTCATTCATTACATGAAACGGCTAGCACAAAAACAATGAAATAATGAAATTCATGTCTAAACCAAACCATTTTCTCAGCATGCTACCCTTCAATATTCCTAGGTGGCTTCTTTAGAGAAGTGACATACGATTCATGGATTTTCTCTGACATGGGTGAATAAGCTACACTTTCTTTAAATAAGCTATGGAATCCTGTAGTTCCTTTCTTAGCGGATTTAACCTAGTTAACTCATTATACACAGACAGATATACTACTTTCCATTACATTGAACTGAATCATACACTGTGGTACGGCATGAACTTTGATGATGTGGTTTTATCAAAGCCACAAAACACTCAGCTTTCAGACTTTTTGGAATATCTCCTGATTTCATATCCATTTATAAAAAACCAGATAACACCAGACTTTTTAGCCCATGTTTGTGGTGACAGGCTGCCAGCATAATGAAAAATTTCTTCTGATTTCATGAAATCTCATTTCTGATAGATCCTCTTTGGCAAATTAGTCAATCTTTTTCCTGTAATGAAAGGCAGGCAGAGGTGGATAGGTTAACAAATTCACAGACATATTGCTAGGGTCAAATCTTTAAAAGCAGGAGTTTTACATACAATGGATGCTACAGCAAGTATGCTATTTCTCCAAACAAAGAGATGCAATTGATCTTTCTTGGAAAAAAGAGTAAAACACTGTTTAATGCCAGAAAAAAGAATATACTTTGTAGCCATGTTTAATTATTATGGGAGAGATTCAGAACCCATGGAAATCAATGGAACAATTTCAATGCACTTTTGGTCGGGCCCATAAATAGAATTGCTTTGTGAATCACTGTATTGCAGCAATTCAATACAAACTGCTTCAGAGGATTTTACTAAACTTCCAGAGAGGAAGTGCTGGAATTTCACAGAAAATAAAGAAAAACTCCCACATGTGATTTGGATTCTTGCAGAGTGTAGCATTCAGAATGCAAGAGAAAGAAAGAGTATGGTTGGTATTGTTTTAGGGACTAATTACTTTGGCACTCCTTGTGTGTAGCACTGCTTTCCACTACTGCTTTTTCCATCGGTAAGAAAGCTATGCGTTTTCTCAGGAGCCATGCTGGCTGCCAGACTGATAGTTTAGAAGAAACCACATCAGTCCTATGTGGGGAGCATAGGTAAAACCTCTGCTTACAGATATCTTCCAGCTAAGATGGGCAGTGAGTGGCTATTATTTACTCAGGGTTTTGGGATCTGCCTTCAGGCTTCTGGACCAAATGAGACTTTACCCTGTGAGCCATGGCAGAGCCCAGATGTAACGGCTCTCTTCTGCTTTTCGTGTCTCGCCGTCTTTTCGTGCTTCCATTACAAACCAAAGTCTCCTAGCATTAAATTTATCTTGAGGATAGGATGAACTTAGAAATGAGAAGAACTACAGCCAGAATGGGGCATCTTCCCCTTGGAAACCCTTTATAATCTCTCTGAAGACTGAGTATAAACAACATAGAAAGGAGAGTGTGTCAGGACACTACGAGTTCTTTGCTCTACCAGCTTGAACAAAGCATGTAACTTCTCCAACTATTCCAATACAAGCCTTACTCTCAGCTCTCTGCCTGCAGAATAGACCTGCCTGAGGGAAATTCAGGTCTATAACATTTCTTTTTCATTTGCATGAATATGCTATTTACGCATACCTATTCAGATGCTCAAAAATCAACAAAATCAGTTATATTTTCCATGTTCTTAATTTTATTCCCTCTGCATCTGGGTATTTTGTTGTGTATTTCCTTGAAACAGTAGTCTTCTATTCAAGACCACTGAGCACAAAAGAAGCAGCAACAACCGGCACTTTTCCTTCTTTTCGCCTGTATTTGTTGCTTAGGTTTGGTTTCATTTGGTTTGTTACTATCATATTAGCTGGTTATGCTACAAATACTTGTCTCCATGATGCGGTATATCAATTAGTAGTGACATAGGACAAAGAAATGTGTGTTCATTATTTTTCACATTGCCACTCAGGTACGTTCAGGAATTCCAGTTGATTTGGATCATCTTTCCCATTCCTATTTCATGTACAGATCATCAGGAAAAAGTGAGTGTTCTCCCTGTCTGGAACCAACATATGACAGTCCTGTACTGGGGACAGAATAAGAAAGTGCATGGAAAGCAAAGAGTGGCCATAAAATCAGATACAGAAAAAGAAAAAAAATTCTCAGTGCATTCATCAAGTACTAGAGAGATGTCAGAATTATTCATGAAGGCAGCTGAAAGAAGGACAAACTTCTATTATTGCATGATTACTTTCATAACTGGTTCCAAACTACAACCAGCAATACACTGAATGTACTAGTGTTACATCTTCCGAGGATGAAATGCTGCAGTCAAAGGAGGGTATGAAAAGATGTATCAGGGCTAAAAGGAAATCCATGCCACTATATCGAAGGCAGCATTTTTCCTTGCTTGTGTTTATTGTATTGCTGTCTGTGCATGTTTTTCATACTTTCTTATTGATGATTTTAGGAAATATTAAAGAGAAAATGAAGCTCTTTCATATGCTTTGTTTCTCTGACATAATAAACCTAATGAGGTAAAACTCAGATAATATACAAATCACATATGTATATTTTGAGATTTTAAACACAGACCTAAAGCAATGAATCAAAAACATGGTCAACAATACATGAAAACACTGTGCTTGTGTTGTTAGTCACACCTTCTGATATGCTGCAAAATTCTGTTGGGTGGGAGGGACAACACACCATCTTGCTGTGATATTCCATAGGCAAAGAGCAGTCCGATTTTTCTGCTTTAGACAAATTTGTTTTCTACGGAGAACAACAGTAGCTGCAGAAATGTTGCAGAAATAGCAACAAGAGCAAGGTGTTCTCTGCGAGAATAGTGTTGTGACCCCCCCCACAGCTAGCAAGTTACATAATTGCAAAAAGTCTTAGTTACTTCTATGTAAGATAAACACGCCCGCCCAGCTAGAGGTTACACGTACACCACGAAATTCACTTAGAAAGACATGAAACATTCAGGCTAATGGACTGCCTTTAACAAAAGAACAGAAGACGTAGCAATTACCTAACTGCAAAATTTCTTTATTACTTTTTCCAAGCATATTTATTGATTCAGCATATCCAAAAAAAACCCCCCAAAAACTCCCACAAACAAAAAAAGAGTATTACTTCATTCTCCTTATCCTGCTCCAACAGTCAGAGTATGTTTAGGAATTCCCTGTTGGGTCTCTACACTGACTGACACATCCAGCTTCCAGATATCCAACTTCCTCAAGATTTAAATTGGAAAAACTTTCTGACTGATAACATACAGCCCCAGGTCTAGTGCACCCTTCCAATGAATCAGTAAGGAAGGTTAATGAAGTGATCTTACTGCATGGGCAAGAACAGAGAAAAGCTCTCTGCTTGCCAGCAAATCAAAGATCCGACAAGTCTGAGGCAGGACACACTGTTGCATAGCACTGCTCTGGTTGGTTATGTCACACTAGAAAAAGGATCCGATAAATAAAGGAAAACTTACATAGAGAGGGTGTATGATGTGTCCAAATAGAAATAGTGAAAGAATAGGAGATTTACAGCAGAGTTCAAAACTACTTTTCCTGTTATTATTCCCTTTACACAGCTCTCTAAGGCATTGCTAATATTTGCAGGCTAGAGGGGATGGGTGGCAGAGAAGGGCTGTTCCTTCCCAAGCTTGTAATTATTAAATGACTTATTAAATTTTTAAATTATGAGAAGGTAACATTTGAAAACTTAGGAAATCATATGAAACATCAAATACACATTCATACTTCTGTAGGGGTTTGGGTTC
>VWPU01017394.1:0-81853 GCA_013398955.1 Callaeas wilsoni
GGCAGGGGCTGGGCAGGGCTGCGGTGTGCCTCTGCGCCCCTGCAGCCTCCGCCTCGCCAGCTGCCGGGGCCTCCGCGGAGCACGCATCTCATTCCCTCCAATCAGCCCGAGAAGCGAATTCTCGAAATGCTGTTTTGATAGAGGATTCCGGGATACTTTTGATCTAGAAAGATCAAAACAAGCTTATTGAAAAATTCCATTTCATAATGTCTAAAATGTTTCATTTTGAGATTGTCAGAACACTGCAATCTAAATGTTTAATCAAGTGACATGTATGTGTGGAATATTGCTATTATTTTAATTCCGTTTGGGGTGTTTTCCCCTAATATTTTCCTAAATGTGAAATAAAATCAAATAAGAGGGCAAAAATGTCAAATCAAAAGATTTTCTTTTGATTGCTAATTGTTTCAACACTGTAAGTGCCTCTAGGTTTGAAAATATTTTTAAACACTTTTAAATCGAACTGTTCTTTGAAAAGAAAATTTTAAGGCACCAAAAGCTTGATACAATTCCATTGCTGTGTTCTTCTCAGCTGGTTCCCGGGTCATGCCTTTTTATCTGCGTTGAATTAAAATCTCGTGTTTCCTGGCTCCAAAATTACTGAGCTTGATAGGCCATCATGTTTGGAAGATTTAATCAGCAGATGAAGAGTCCTCCTTCCCCCAGTTCCTCTGCTGCTTTCAGATAGAGGGAGGTGGGAGTAATGAATGCTGATTGAACCTCGGCTGGGAATGAGTCAAGGGAAGAAAAAAAAGAAAAGCAAGCTCCATCACTCTTGTGTGATTCAATTACCTCCAAGAACTTTTATTCTCGCGGGGATTTATTCATATATTGGTGATGAATTCAATTTGTGAGGAAATGGAAGGGACAGGGATGGCACCCGCGTGGTGCTGCAGTGACGTGGGGACACAGCATTGGGAGGGAGTGGGTGAAAGCCCTTCTCCTTGAGGTGACCAGAGGGGCTCGGGCGAAGGGAAGGGACCAAGGACACTCCATCAACCTGGCCAGAAAGCAGGGACAAGCACAGAGGTGTCAGGGATGTAGGAGACAGAGGGCACCAACCAGAGAAACGGTGGGAAGGAGATGAGGCCAGGGATGTCACTGCCATTTTCAGCTGCTCATTTTAATCTCCGGAATTCAAAGCCTGGTCAAAATAATGTCAGGTTTGTGTCAAATTTTATTACAAATCAAAACTTAATCCTGGCCTGGAGAAGAAGAGATGAGCAGAGAGACAGGTTCTAATACCTTAATTTAAGAAACAAGACAGAGTTTTTTTCTTAAATCAGTGTTTTTAGGAATGCTGAGTGATGGACGTGGGGCTCTTCCCCTGCTATTCATTCCAATTTAAATAGAGAGGGAACTGATTGGAAGAAAAATCTGATTTCTCTTCCCCTTAAATATCTTCTTTTCACTAAATAAAATTTTATTGGATTTCTAAAGTGGTTTTATTTATGTTAATCTCTAGTTCTTTATCATCACAAATTTAAACTGCCAACCCTCTTTAATTATAGAAAAAAAATCCTCTTCTACTTGAACAGTTGAAGAAGGGTTTCTTCTCACAGTCACTGTCCAAATATCATCACTGGGAAATACTCCATCCCCCTTGGTCATAGCAGGCAGAGCTGATTTCCTGAAATTTTAACACTTGCTTTTGTTATACATCAAAATTCAAATGCAAAATTACCCCCAGATCAAAACTGTCAAAATATTATCGGGAAGCATCATGATGTTTGATATTTCTGAACATCTTCAACTCCAACACTGTCGAGCCATTATAATGAAAAGTGAACGTAGCAGAAAACATCAAATAATATTTGTTCATTGTTTCAACATAAGCCATGTGTTTAAAGAGTGTGACTTCAACAATATCATCAAAATGAACATTTCTACCACGGCCAAAGGAAAAAAAAATCCCACTTTAACAAAATGAAAAGCAAAACTCCATGTTTATATTTTCTTCTGCTGGAAATGGGATGGAAATTGAAGCATTACTCAGGCACGCCTTTGTTTCGATAGAATTATCTTTTCATTTTAATGGAACAAGGGGGGAAAACAGTGTTTGTTCTAATTGTAGACTAAACCTGTTCCCTTAAACCTCCAACAATCCTGCTGGAGGTTATGCACAGGGGATAGGGGATGGCGAGGCCCTGTTTGGCTCAGCCTCTGCTGAGTGCTCACCCCAGCAGCTGGAATGGAGCAGCCCTCGCCTGCCCCGCTGTCTGCTCCAGCCACACAGTTTGCTTGTTGTTCTCCAACTTGTTGAATTCAATCAAAGCAAAGACTGACTCACAAAAATGCACAATAAAATACTTGTAAGTTCCTTCCCCGGAAAATAGGTTGGCCTAGGGGAAGAGGGACCAAGGGGATGAGCCGAGTAAACAGGGAGTGAACAGTGTGAGGATCAACGAGCCTGGTTCAATTTACGCAGGAAAAATGGAACAGAACAAACCTGACCTTAAAACAACTCCTTCAAGAACGTGATGGTTCAGCAGTGCAAAAGTAAAGCTTTCTGGATATGGTCAAGAAAATGGTGTTGAGCTGAAGGAATACCATTTGGGGGAGCAGAGATTTTGTCCTCTCAGGGTGGCAAGAAAATGTTTCAGGTCACTGGTGGTGGATTGGGACAGCTCAGCTTTCCAAGAATATCTACATTTTTAAGTTCAAAATAGTGCCAAACTGCATGAAAATAACAAGTGTTTGAAAATTCTCTGTGGAGCTAAGGCATTAAAAAAAGCAAAGAAAAACCCCCACAAACATATATAACATATCTGAGGTTGGATGGACGGATTATTTTCACAAAAAGCTTTGTTTCTGTTCTTCAATCAGCAAAACTGTAGAAGAAGGAGACAAAGAAGGAGGAGGAGGAAGAAGAAGAATGACAACAACAACAATATGCACAGTATATACTATTTATAATATAATAATAATGCAGTTCAAATTGGCAAGGTTTTCAAAAACTCTAACATAAATGTGACACAGTGAAAACGCTGAAAGAGCTGCTTTGACACGGTTAAATTCTCTCAGTTTTCCCATAGTAGGTTCTGTTTCCAAAACAACACTTCAGCAAAGAAACTTAACTTCAGAGTAGGTTTCAACTTATACCAAGAATCAGCAAAGCCTGGGTTTGTCCTGCTCAGGCTGGATGAGAAATAAGGAGGCACCATCTGACTAAGGTCGCCTGATGCTTCAGGATTGTATCCCAAGGAGCTCAGGAGCTCAGGCTCAGCCCTTCACAGGCTGTTTGGGAGAAGAAGTGCACATTGGGGGAGCACATTTCTGTTTCAAGTGACCAGCTCAAGGCCAAAATCAAAGAGTTGGGACCAGCAGGTGGAAGCTGGATGAGGTGACAAAGGAACCAGCATGAAAGGTGAGAAGAGAATCTTAAAGAGTGAAAGGGAAAAATAATAAAAAAAGAAAACTCTCACAAAATTTGAAAGCCAGATTGAAATTAGTGTGAAAGAAAGAAAAAAACCCCAGCCTGCCCTGGCTGGCCCATGGATGTTGTCAGTGCTGGGAGACTGATCCCTGCATCCCTGTCTGTGAAAAGGCAAATCTTGTCCCTCATTAAAGTCTCAAGTGCCCAAATAAGAATTTGATGCCAGAAAAGTCTTGATGAGGTTTTTTTTTTATTATTTCAAATGAAGGAAACATCTATAAAGGCAAAACTTTGTTTTATTACTGCTCCTACTATTACTATCCTTTTTTTGGTTAGGGTTGTTGTTCTCCTGAAGGTTTTTATTAGCATTGTTATTATGCACAAACAGAACTGCCAAGGGAGAGTGTGAGCAACTCTCTCAGAACTGCAGATGAAAGTAATGGGCTTCTTAAAGTCTTTATTTACATTATTGAACACAGGGAGAACAGACAGCGCCAGGCAGACACGTTCACATTTTAAAAGGACAGCTTGCCTATCCCTTCAGCATTAACCAGAGGACTCTCAGATCACTTACGGCTGAGATGTCTTCCCCTGGCACCTTCAGGGATGGAGAACAGGTCATTCCCACCTGGATCCCAGCTCTTCATCTCTTATGCCTGGGCAGGCCATGTCATTGAAATTTTTGGGTCTCAATTTCAGTATCAGCAGCTTTCCTGGAGATCAGGACAGGGAAAGAGGTTGTATATGACTCACTTTCTTTTTTCTCCAGTTTTCCACCGCTTCCTCCATCCTTTCTCAGCTTTGCAACATGGAGCTGAAATTTTAAATTCCAAAAGTGCTGTGGAATTTTCAATCTCAGAATGATTGTCAAAGAAATTGCTTTTTTACATCTCCCAAAACTCCTGCAGCCCCCACAAACACAGAAAAATTCATAAACTTGTCATCAGAACTTTTCTGAGTGTGATTTATCCTAATCTGGAATTACGGCATTTTAATTTCGTTTTAAGTGGTTTCAGCTAGCTCTGTGAACTCTGTTTTGAATACCTGTGTAGTGCCTGAAACAGGAGATTTAAAAGCACTTCAGGAAAGTTAATGAATTGTACTTGCTGAGAACTGTGTCAGGAAGCACAGTGTTATAATTTATATTCTTCAGATAAGGAAACCAAGTCCTGGTTTGGTTAAAATTCTTCTTCAAGGCTATGCTTTGAACCTGTGGCAGAAGAAGGAATAGATTTTGATGTCCAAAGAGCAACCTGTTCTAATGGAAGGCGTTCCTGCCCGTGGCAGGGGAGTTGGACTTGATGATCTTTAAGGTCCCATGCAACCAAACCTTCCATGATTTCTATGTCCTGCCCATGGTCAACTTTTTCTTGCTAATCTTGACACAAAAGTGCTACTAGATGCAGCAGATATTTTATGTTTGAACACTGTCTGCCCTTAAATTCTTGTGGATTATCCTCCAGCTTTTCCCTCACCACAAGCTGCTCTTCCTGCGGGTATTACCAGGGACACAACACTTGGAGTCATCATAGGAGAGAAAAAGAAAAAAAGAAAAGAAAATCAAAAGGCTGCTCTTCTCTGCTATGTGCTGAAATGCTCAGGACATGGCTTTTCAGGACATGGCTCAGCGCCCTGCAGATTCACAGGCTGGCAGAAGATTTTAGGAAGAGCCGATGTCCAGCCGGGAGTCCCCGCCGATTGCTGCCTTCTGCTGCAGCCAGGCCGAGCTCAGCTCCCTCCCACCCTGCTGCTGGTGGTGGCACTGGGGACAGGCTGGCCAGATGGCTCCCCTCTGCCAGGGCGCCGCGCTGGCACCGCCGCGGCCGTGCTCGGCTCGGTGCTGGCAGATGGACACCAGGGCTGGAAATACAGCTACAGCGCACGGAGGGTGAATGGCTGGGTTCACACCGCGGAGCTGATTCGTCCCAGGGGTAAAGCAGCCCAGTTCCAGGCTGGTCTCTGGGCCCGTTATGTATCAATAAGTATTTTATATTCTGGATTTATTTGCTGAATTGAGGTAGTACCAAAATATTGCAAGCTGTCGTATGACCTGACCTGATATGGTGAGAAAAAACCCAACAAAAAAACCCCAATAAGCCATGTTTTCTCTGCTCGTGCTTTAATCTAAGAGCAGCACTCAGCAGACATCAAGAAACTCATTTTATTTCATAGAAATGTACCTGTCTTCCCTACCACAGAAAAGTTCTTTCCTTCTGTGTTTATTTTCAGATGTTTCTAATAACACTTTTTGGTTGAAAAATAGCAAACTGTCAAAAATGAAAATATTTGCAGTAAAGAGACAGTTTTTGTGACTTTTTTTACATGAAGCAGAAACATTATTCCTTTTAAGACTGCCAAAATTTCCATTTTCTCACTTTGAAACAAAACCTTTCAGATTTCCCCTTTACAATTACTTGTCTGTTACAAACTGAAGTAGTTTTTTAGAAAATGCCCAAATCAAAGCCTGATATTTCAAAATTATTTAAATTGTATTTTCCAGAGCTCAGTTTTGTGAACACTTTCACAATTCTGGCTTCTCATTCTGTCTGAGGATGAGACAAGAGAAGGTAAAAAAAGGTTTGCAAGACAAGGAAACCTTTTTCTCTCTATCCCACTGAAATGCTCTACTTTCTATAATACCAAGTGACTGATTAATCCTTCACACACAGGACAGGAACAGCCTCCTTGGGCTCTCAGGCTTGGAAAGTCAAACCCAATCTCTTTGGAGGTTGGGATGTGCAGCTGTAATTGCAGAGAGCCGAGCTGCTGCTGCCACCCTCTCGCACATGGAAACACTGACAGGAAGCAGCTCTGGCTGTAATTGTGTCCTTTCAGTTAATTCTGTCCCATTAAGCCTAAAAAGCACAATCACACCAAATCTTGGCTCTTCCCTTGGTGGCTTAAGGATGCTGGAAGTCACATCCATGCCGCGGAGATGCTCTGGGTACAGGTCTCTGTGAATGAGGATGTCCAGGCTCTGCTGCCCACCAGGACTCAACCCCGGCAGCCTGTGTTTGCATTTTTTTTCCCAGCCAAGACCTTCCTTCATTAGCCCTTGCCCTCAGTGTGGTTCTTCAAGCTTCCTCCTCAGTGCTGGGTGTTTAACCCTCTCCGCTGGGGAACGTTATCTTTGCAGCAAGAACAGGTTATTGAAGTCGGAACACGGGGATTTGGTAAAGTGTGGGGAGGACCCTGCAACTGATCCTTTGTCATTTCCCTAAACTGGACACAGGGCTGATCTCTGTGTGCTGCCTGCTCAAGCCTTTCAAATGAACCAGCCATTTATTCCTTCAGTTTAACAGAAAAAAATTTCAGGAGCCTGCAGCCTGCTGAAATGTTCCAGACAGGGAATGTGTTAGTCACATCTAGGGCTTGGTTAATTTACAATTTGGGATCCTGGGAAGGATGGGCTTTGAGCAGAGCTGTTCCATCAGCTGTCCATCAGCCTCCCAGAGCAGCTCCCTCACAGGAGTGTCCTCAAGAGATGTTCTAAGTGCTTTCAACACCAATAGTCCATGTTCCCCTCTCACTTGTCTCAGCCACTCCATTGGCATTGAAGGAATTGCTCTCGATTTACACCCAGGGAAGTAAAATCAGGCTCTTCCAAAACCCCACCACATCTTGAGGAAAGCACTGCAAACCTCCCAAGAAGAGCTTCCCTCTGACCAGGGCTCCAGCTGGAATGAGCCTCCCCTCTCCTTGCTCCTGCTCAGCAAATCTGGGAGAGGAAATGCCCAATATTCCCCCACCAGTAAAAATGAGACATCTTAATTCCCTTTCTAGCCATGATATTACAATGAAAAACATTGTCCAATTGTCTCTACACAAACCTCTTCTACTCCAGCAGCAGTGACTGCCCTTTCCATCCATGGCACGGGGCTGTCTGTGCAGGGCTGAACCCTCTGCCTCCAAAACACACACCTCCCTCTGAGTTCATGCACAGGACTCACACAGCAGAGCCAGGATTTGGACACAGGCCCTGTGACCCTGATCTAGCAAATTCTGCTGCTTCACGTCTGCTGGGAAATGTCAGATGTTCTGCAGACTCTCATTCCTCTTCTAACTTGCTCTAAACCAAGGAAGAAAGCAAAGCTTTCAAGAGATTTCCAAAAGCCCTTTCCCTGCTCTCACCTCCACCTCCAGCCTCACCAGAGAAAGAAGCACTGTGATGCAGGAGCCACAGCCTCACACTCTGAGATTGTTAATGAACACGTTTTCTGCAGATAATTATAGGGACTGGCATATCGAAAGCACTTAAAACATCTCATTCTTTTAATTCATTAATTATATTGCAATTACACAATTCTCAGGCACTCACTGGCACTTTGGAAATCAGCCGTTCTTGGGAGATAGAGCTGGGTTAGGAACTGTTGGAAGGGGAGAGGAGAAATATGGGGGAAGGGGTGATTGGAAGAGTTAGGGACCCTGGCAAGGCCAAACGAGTCTGCACAACAGGTAACTGGAAACCAGTCCAGCTGAAACCTCATCCCATGAGTTCCAGGGATTCTGGAAGCCTTGCACCTACACACTCCTGCAGCTGCCAATATTGTTATTCCACACATGCTGCTGCAGAGATCTGCTTAGGATGGATTTACTTCCTGTTCTCACACCAAAGTCCCAGCTCTGCACACCTGAGGAGCCTTTTCTGACGCTATTCAATAACATTATTGACTCGGCCTTAGAGGGGACACGATGGACTGGATGCCCTGGCACTAAATGTGGACCTTGAGAGGTTATTGCAAAAGCTCAGTGTCGATTCTGCAGAACCTTCTGAAGATTGCCCTTCTGGTTAAAGTTCTTTGCTCCCCTGTCTTGGTTTGAAAGACAAGTGTCTGCCAAGGAAGGCGGGAACCTCCCTTGCTATGGAAAATGGGACTCCCTTCCCTCCAAATCATCATAGCTTTGAAATTAAAGGGCTTTCAGGCAAAGATGGGGAAAGGAATAACAGTTTTTATTAGTGTATAGATATCTAACAAGGCGAACAAGCACCAGCCCCCAGCCCCCAGCGCAGGGCCAGCCTTCTCTCGGCCGCAGCACCTCCCCTGCGCTGCAGTTCCGCTCACAGCCGCCAGGGGCGCTGCTGGCTCCCGGCCGGGCAGGGCGGGCCCCATGATCGCCCCGCGCCTGCAGGGGGCGCTGTGCCGCGAGCGCGGCCATTTCCCTCCCCTCATGGACAATGGCGGGCGCGGCCGGCAGAGGGGATGGAGAAGGGGCTCCCTTTACAAACCCCCCGGGGCAGCCGGGCCCGGTGCCCCTCCGCATGGCGAGATGGGCAGCAGCAGGAACCTCGGGGCAGCGACTGCAACGGCAGAGGCGAGTGGATCTTGGGGCGGCAAATAAAGTGTAACAGAAACTCCACAGCCCCAGCAGGAGCCGCGGGGATCCCACAGACAGGACACGGGGTGTGGAGGTAAAGTGTAGCGAAAAACCCAAAGCAGCGGCAGAAAAGAGCGGGGCTGGGCAGCGGCAGCCGGGCTCCCGCAAACAGCCGGGAGACGCTCCCTTGGAGTGGGGAGGAGGGGATCAGGGTCCCAGGTTTTCCCCCGAAGCACCTGAGGAGATGGTGAGGGTCCTTTCCAGTGAGATTGGTGTTAATAAGGTCCCAGTTCAATGGCCGCTCTTATAAGCAAAGGCTCACCCATGGTAAGGAAGAAGCAGTAAAGGGCTGGACTCCATGGTAGCAGCGCATTCTCCCCATGGTAGCAGCAATTCGACCTTTCGCCTCTGATCCCAAGAGCGAGAGAGGAGCCAAGCCCAGCAATTCCTCATCCCCCAGCCAAAATCTCACAGTATCTCTGCACCTCCCAAGAGAAAGCCCCCCAGCTAAGAGAGTGCAGCCAGCTGCACCCCTTCCCCCCACCTTGGCTGCTTCTTTTGTCTCTTAAGTATCAGTCATTCCCATCTCTTACACAACAAACGGCAGAAAATTCCCTGAGAGAAGGAAAAGACAAAAAAAAAGGGAAAAATCCTAACCACCAACATCCCCCTACTCACAGAATGTCATAAAGGAAAAGGATATTCCAGAGCAGGCCTGGTGTTTCCCACCTGACTGACCACTTTATGGAGGCCATTATTCAGAATAGTCATTATCAGTTCCTCCCAAAACTTGGAATGGGCAAGCAAAATGCCTAAAATTGTATTTTAGGCTACAACTCAGACTCTCAGTGGACTCGAAGGACTAAGTAAGTATTAATGTGCTAAGGAGAGTGTTCAAGGCCAGGCTGGATGGAGCTCTGAGCGACCTGGGCTAGTGGAAATTATCCCTGCCCATGGCAGGGTTTGGAACAAGATGAGCTTTAAGATTCCTTCCAGCCCAAATCATCCTGTGATTCCCTGGCTCCTCAGAGGAGCAGTGGCCCTGAGAAGTTCACTTCAGCTGCAGAGTAGCCTCCCCACAGCTGCATTCCAAATTTTGCATGGATGGGCTTCACTGTGTAATCCCAGCTGGCAGCCTCAAGATGTGTCCCAGCTCTGGGTCAGGATAAAGCCTCGCTCCGAAGCCCATGATTTTCATTAATACTCTGCTGCAGGTGCTTGGTGAGGCAGCCAGGAGAGCAGGGAGCACCAGAGAGCAGCCCTGCCTCCCTGCACGGACACAGCCTGGCAGTCCACAGAGCCACAACCCAGCAGCGACCTCGACTGCTCATCCCAGATGGAATTCAGGCCAAAACATCCCCCTTAACATGAAAAGCAAGGCCTACACACAGCTTAAATGAGCAGACTTAGCAGGAGGGGTATTTGCATGCATGGCTTGATCCCAGAGGGGTTTGGTCAGGCTTGTTAGTTCATATGGAAAAAGTAAAAAATGCCCTTTTTGCTGCAGGTGTTCCAGCAGGAAAGTCAAAGAGCTGGCATGGGAATGCTCCGTACTGTGGCAGCGCATGGGCAGAGCAGGGGAATGCTGCAGGCACCAGGGTCACTGGTGGCCAGTCCCTGAATATACTGGGAATTTGCATTCCCCATAATTCCCATTTGTTTCATGTGGTTTTCAGAGAAAGGGAAAAATACACGGTGGAGTTGAGAGACTATTTGGCAAGTGCTGATCATTTCTCTCTCTCCCTCTCACTCCTGCTCTCCTGGGATGTTTGGCCTCTGTCTGAATTGGCTAATTTTGTATTCACCAACCACTCTGTTGGCTGTAGGGAAAAGGAGAAAAAAAAAGAGAAGATTAAAAAAAAAAAAAAGGAAAGAAAACTGTGATAGCAAAACCTGAATGCAGCAAGCAAAGAAAGGGGGAGAAAAAGCCCTGCTTCTGTATCATCTTCAAAATAAAAAACAACAAAACCAGGAGAGAAAAAAGGGTGCTGGGATTTACTAGCAATGAGGACTTGGATCTGCTGGATTTCGAAGCCAATATTTTTCCCCCGGACATCTCAATCTGACCCTGCCTAAGGGGGACATAGCAATTGCAGCTATAGGTGTGATGTGTGACACACACGTTTGGGTATATTGGCCTCTGCATTTGAAGCCAGACGTAAATAACCCTAAGGATAAAAATACATATGTGTCCATTCCTCAGGGTTTGTAGCATTAAGACTCCTACTAATTGCTATTTTGGTCTCATTAGCGAAAGAAACATTCACTAAGCATATTCACACTGCAAATGGGATTCATAACAATTTGCTTGAGTCTGAAACCACTTGTACCTCCTCCTGGAGCAGAGCCAATGCCTATATTTAAACCCAGAGGCTGAGGGGAGCTGACATTGAGGCTGCTGTGTTTATTTATAGGCAGCTGTGTGTGCGCCGGGAGCCTCAGCACGGCCAGGGAGCTCACAGGGGTTCTGGGGGGCTCAGTGCCACCATCCCCCCGTGGGTTTGGGACACCCGTGCCTGGGTCCATTGGAGGGGCAGTCTGGGGGTCTGTGAGGTGTGGGGGTCTGTTCTGGCTAGTGAGGGTGCTTGGGTGGCAGATCCAGAGCCAAGCAGCTGCATTTTCTGCATGTGATGGAGGTGGGCACGGGAATGCACAGGAATGCACTCGTAGAATCCCCTGGGATCTGCTTGGCTGGGGTGCACCCAGTCAGGCAGCTCGACAGGGGAGGTGCCAACATCTACCCAGTGCAGTGCCACGTCTGCTCAGACACTGAGCAGGAGCGGTGACACGGCAGCCAGGGGTGGGGAGAGCTGCCAGGGCAGAAAGAGCCAGCTCCAAAGCTCTGCCTTCAGGTGTCAAAGCTCCCCGCAAGAGCAAAATCCCTGCACTCGCCCCTCACAACCCATGTGCCTGACTCCTGGCCAAACCACTTCTCCAGGGGATACTCTGTTTTGCTGCTTTATTTTTCTTCCTCTTCTTTTCTCTCTCTCTCTCTTTTTTTTTTTTTAATTTAATTTTCCTTTTTTCCAAAGCCATGCCTGGGAGTCAGGAGGGGGAGCCTGCAGGACACCAGGGCAGGCATGAAGCTAAAGTGCTGCAATTGCTCCCTCAGCCACTTCATTGGAAACATGGAAAGCTCTGAGGCTGCTCCACTGCTGTTGCACTCTGATCACTCTTACACAGGGATATTTTTCCCTCCAGCCCTTCTGGGGGTGGGAGATCTCCAGTGGGGAACTCAGATGAAGGCATAAGCACGAGAAAGCTGCTGGAGGATGTGGCAAGGAGAAGAAGTGACATCAATCTGATAAAGTGCATCTGAAGCCACAGGTGACCTGGGGTGACTTCCCGAGGATTGTGACTTGTAACATCCCTCACACAGCAGCTGAGCGAGGGAGGGCACAAACTGAGATGGATTTGATCATATCAAACTGTTGGTCTCATTTAATACACTGCTTTTTCCTAAGCTGAGGGTGGCACACAAAAACTGGCCGCGGTAGGAGGAGCAGGGATTCCGAAATAATTGGGGTGTTGAAAACATGCTGCTGCTGGAAGGGCCCCTACTGTGCCCTGAGCTCGGGAGCTACCATCTGAAGGACTTTGAAAGACAAGATGGGTTTTCAGCTAAAGAGATTGGCCCTGTTTTTCAGAGTGTTTTGTTCACTTAATGTTTTTAATTATTTCTTTTCCTCGGGCAAGCAAAAAGCCTGAGGATCAACAAGTCTCTGTTCTCAGCAGTGCTAAGGCAAGCTCTGGGAGAGTTTCCATTTGTTTTTGTTTTTTGGTTTTTTTTTTTTGGTTTGTTGTTTTTCTTTTTTTTGTTCCTGGAGCCTCAGAACAGATGTATCTCTATCAAATTTGGTTAGGTTTTTCCGACAAAAAAAAAAAAAGTTGCTTTTTTTGTTGTCTTCCCTGTGGAAAGTGCTGACGATTATTTTTCAATGCTGTTGAAATATTTCAGAGGAAAAAGAGAAAAGGAGGTGGGGAGGGGAAAAGCACGGTATTTTCTTGACATGTCAGTTAGTTAAAATCTAAACTGAAATCTGTCCTAAGCAGAGCCTGGAGACTACTAAATCTATAGCTATGTCTGCCTCAATCAACTCTGCACTGTAGGCGGGATAGAACCAATTTTATAAAGAGAGTGGTAGAAATGCTTGAAAAACTGAAATTTTAAAGAGATTTCCATTAAAAATTCAAATTTAGATGAATAAATCCAGTCACATAAAAGACATGAGGTTTTTGCCTCCTCTTTTTCTATGGCTCTGCTGTTGCTGGAACAGATCTAATTCCAGCCCGCCTCAGCTGGGATATGGGGGATGCTCCCCAAGGTGGGACCGACGTCAGCAGCTCTGCCAGCAGTGGAGTTAATTCAGCAGCAAGGAGGGCCTTTGTGAAAATCCTGGGTGGGCTTCTGGTGCCTCAACAGAGCCCCTGGCAGAGGGGACAGCTGGTGGCACGAGGATGAGTCTCTGTCCTGGAATCATCTGTTGAGTGGGATAAAAATACTTCTCGATGCAAGGAGTATTTGGAAGGCTGAGCTTGAAGATTCATTACAATGCTTGGGATTTAGGGAGAGATGTCACAGCACCTCCCAGTCCCTAAAGGGGCTCCAAGGGAGCTGGAGAGGGACTTTGGATAAGAAGCTGGAGTGACAGGGAATGGCATCACACTGACAGAGAGTAGGTTTAGATTGGATATTAGGAAGCAATTCTTCCCTGAGGGTGGTGAGGCCCTGGCACAGGGTGCCCAGAGGAGCTGTGGCTGCCCCATTCCCTGGAAGTGTCCAGGGCCAGGTTGGATGGGGCTTGGGCCAACCTGGGATGGTGGAAGTTGTCCCTGCCCATGGCAGGGGGTGGAACGAGATGAGCTTTAAGATCCCTTCCAACAAAAGACATTCTGTGATTCTACACACTTGTGAGGCATTTAGTGAGGCCTTATTAATGGAGGAATAAACTGGAGAATTGCTATGGAAGGAATTCAGAATCAACCTGAACAATGCAACCCTTCTGTGTAATTTCTACCAAAAAGCCATTTTGATTCCAGAAAGTTTGGAGTAAGTCACTCTCGAGTAAGTCACGCTTGTGTCAGAGGAGGTTCAGGTAGGATATCAGGAAAGGTTCTTCCCCCAGAGGTGCTGGGCACTGCCCAGGCTCCCCAGGGAATGGTCCCAGCCCCAAAGCTGCCAGAGCTCCAGGAGCGTTTTGACAACACTGTCATGCCCAGGGTGGGATTGTTGGGGTGTCTGAGCAGGGCCAGGAGCTGGACTGGATGATCCTGGTGGGTCCCTTCCCACTCAGGATATCCCACGATTCTGTGATTCACTCTGTCCTCGACGTGCATTTAACTGTCCCAAAGATCCCGGTCTCACGGAGTGGGAACTGAGTTTGCCAATAAAGAACTATGAAAGGAGAAATAAAGCTTTCAACCACAGCCAGCCCTGGGGTGAGGAATAAATTCCAGTCCTACAGGAACAGCCTGGCACAGGAATGATCATTATCATTGCAGATACACAGACATGTCATCCCTTTAAACCTTTTTTTTTTTACATGCAACCAGCCTGTGGAAATCAACTGCACTCACTAAAGGAAGGCAACACTTCCAAAGGGGGTAATTCAACACTTCTGGAGTTATAATTGTTTCCAAATGCAACATCTTTTTCCTATTACACAAATAAACACTTGCTGATAATGGTGTGCTTTGTTAATTACAATGATTCTTAAAATCTTCCCTAAATATGCATTATATTACAGCAACAATATTATAAATGAGCATCGAGTGACATTCATATCACCTATTAATAGCTGGAGGGTTTGGACAGGTGGGATTATGGGATTTATGCAAATGAGGAATGTGTTCTATTATAATTTCAGTGGATCTTCTCTGTAAACTTCTGCTGTGCTGAATTAATGTCTACAGTGCATTTCTTTTTTTTTTATTTAAAAAAGAAGAGGAAGCCACTTACATATATTAGAGGGGGATAATGAATTATTATTCAAAATGTGGGTTTGTTGCACTCATTTGCATATAATGCTTAATTTTTACAGAATATTTCATTCTAATGCATGCAAAAATGATCAAAAAACTCTCCAAATATGCTAATGTAAATTCTATTGCAACTCCATTGCAGCCTTTATTTCTGGGACTTTATTATAAAACATTAAAAAAAGAGAAAGCTCAACATTAGAATAATCTTTTTAAAATATGGCAATTGTTCTGATTTAAGTGGTGGGTGAAACTCCCCACACATCTCCTATTATTGAAAAGCCTTGGACAAAAATACCTTTGCTTGTGTGGGATAACAAATCCCGATGAAATCAAGAAAAAGTCACCCAGGGTTGTAATTGGCCCTTTTGCTTTTTTTTTTTCCAAATTTTTCAGTGCTTGGTGTGTTGAGAGCCACCGAGGAGCAGCTGAGCTGGGTTCCCCCTAAGGTGTGAGTGGGAGCTGGGAAATCCCTGGATCCAACTCGCCGGAGGGCCACAAAACTCTGTTAGGATCAGTCTTTTAGGAGGAATTTCACCACATGCCTTGAGACAGACAATTAGGACACACTCATTCACTACAGATACTTTTGGATGTTCTAACCCCACCATCAGAAAATCCCCACTGATTCCTTCTTCTCATCCACATGCCTTGAGACACACAATTGAGACACACTCATTCACTACAGATACTTTTGGATGTTCTAACCCCACCATCAGAAAATCCCCACTGATTCCTTCTTCTCATCCCTGAACATCTTCTGGCCAAAGACCTGCAAGAGTCGGTGCCTGCAGGGTCCTACATCAGAACCATGAAGGGAAAATGGGATTAAATTAAACCAGAACCCAGGACAAAGTGGTGGGACCGCCCTTACCTGCACTGCCAAGGGCTGGACCAGGTGGTGAGCACCTGGCACAGACCCCCTGTCACTGTCAAAGGCAAGAGCAGAGCTCAGGATTACCACTGTGCATCATTCACGGTCCATCCTTCCTGCTCATTCTTCTTAATCTGCTTTATAAATCCTTCTATCAATTATAATGGTTGTAATTAAGTGCCCCATCCTGGATTTACACACTCACACCTGCACACGTCCATCTGAGTGAAGCTTACATGACCCCTGTCATTCCTCCCCTAAATGTCCTCTCCATTTCCTTTTCCACGGAGTTCACTGACAGGCCTATGTTTTGAGAGCCTAACTTCAGACATCTGCTGCTGAAAACCTTCCTTCCCTGTCTATAATTAAAGACATTATTTTACAGCATTCACATTTTTACAAGCTGGCATCATTTCTGTACATAAAAGCTGGGCTACTTCCATCTCTCTCTTATTGCATTCCACTTGTGTAAGTTCAGTGGTTCTTATTCTGGGAATAATACCGGCGGCTATTCTGCAGCCACAATTATTAAGCCAGGGCCTATAAAAGCAGATGAGTTTTGGATTGCACCTATAAATGATGAAATGTGGGTTTCTAATGCTTTTCAGTGACTCCAAGGCCTGTTTTAGAGGAACTCCACAGCAAACAACCTGCACCCGTGCTCTGGGTTGGTGGTGAAGGTCAGCAAAGCTTTTTTTTGGGCACACTTGGAACGCAGAAATGGGAGACAATGGCCTCCACTTGAAAACATTCCTGCCTGTTCCAGGCATTAGAGGAGGCCTGGGGAACAATAGATGGGAAATTAGACATTCTGAGGAGGTCTAGGCAGCCTCACGTTAGACTTGTAAACAAGTGTGTGGGAGAAGGAATACAGACTGCCACGCATGGCAATGTCTGAGAGGAGAGTGATCATAAATGTTAAACAAACAAGGAATTATAATGGCATTTGTTTGAGTTCAGAGTATGGATTCTATTCATGTCACAGCTGCCATGAACTTATATCTTCATTTATTTGGAAAGAGTATATGCCTAAAGCATGCTAAGTATACCTGAGAATGACAAAACACGGAGGAGAGATGTGAAAAGGGTTGTGGGGTTTCTAACTGATAAAAAGGGAATGTTTCTGGTACTTACTTGAGCAGAATAATTGCATGTAGATTTTTCTTTTCTGGAGTTGAATATGAAAAAGAAAGAGATTCATGCTGAAAGACACTAAAAAAAAAAAGAAAAGGCAAAATAGAACTGGAAGTGAATGTATTTCCAACTTTCTTCCTAAGTGAGACCTTCTTCTCCAGATGCCTAAACTCAGATCTGTCGACTGGGCACTGTCAGAGCCCTCACCTTGGAGCTTCCCAGGGAAGAGAAACACCTGGAGAGGGGCAGTGCTTGCCTTGTGCAGGATCCTCCACCCTAGCGTTGCTCCTTTCATCAATCATTGACAGATCAGGAGCTGCCAATGCGGTTCTCCCCAGCTGGGACAGAGTGGGACGGGGGATTCCTGCCCCATTTCTTTGCTTTGGGAGCACCAGCATTCCCAGGCACTCAGAGCAGATAATCCTGTTTGCTTTAACCTTGTTGGAAGCACTCCGAAGCTGCCTTGTTTTTTCTCCTCGCTGACAGCTCCCGGCCTGGTATTCCAGCCCTGTTATTACACCCCTGAACTCTCAGTCCGGGGGCAAACACCCGTGGAAACAGGGGGAGTATTGGGGGTGCCTTGCTGACAGGTGAGGGGGATGACTCCCAGCTTTGCCATGCCAGGGAGCACCAGTGTTAAAGTGATTAATTTCTCTTCTCCATTACTCTAAATTAGCTAAACAAATCCCTCGCTATAGCTGTCATACTGATGTTCAGCATGCAAATTGTTCCTAATGAGTGAGCTCCCTGCTGGGGGCAGGATGCTGCATCCATTGAGATCCTTCATCCATCAGTTTTGAGGCACCTGATGGACAGAGGGACATGGGAGACACTGAGCAGGAGGCGAATCCCCCTGCCCTGCTCCAAAAAACCTCCACCTGCAAAAGAAAGAAAATACCTCATGGCCAAGGAGATGTTGGGAGCTTTACGGAGGGAAGGATTGGTTGTATGGAGGGTTGTTTTTTCCCAATGGGAATGACTCAGTTGGGCTTTGCTGGTGAATCCTCAGTTTCATTTGATTCTACGTCCCCAAGTGCAAAATCCTAGCAACACAATCCATCCCACCTTGTCCAGGAGATTCAGTGAAAAGGAGTTTTCAGGAAATAAAATGAATGTATTTCTGTATTTTCCACAGAAAACAGTGATTTCTATATTAATTGTTACATTGTTCAAACCAAAGCTTCTCAGCTCCAAAGCAAAAACATCTCAAGTGTTCACTTGCTTTTATAAAAACAAAATATTGGTACTTTCCACTAGAAAACAAAGAAGCAAACCCTTTGCCCTAGCAGGATCCATTCCTCCACTGACATCTTGAAGGAGTCACTCCACCCGCTGATCACTGAGCATCCCCCCGGCAGGGTCACAGCAGCTTTCCTGTCTCCCTTGCTTTTTTCTCCCCTCAGTGGACTCACATACAATTTCCTGGTGCATCTTCAGCCTTCAGCAAGATACAGGCGTGTGCTTCAGGTGAAACATGTGAGCAGCTTCTTCTTCCATGAATAATGATTTCAGGAGGTGCTTTTGTGGCCTCTTGCTGAGATTGCTGGGCAGGGTTGAGCAGAAGTTTTCCAGAAGATGCAGCTAAGCACTAAGTGGGAATTTCAGGTGCCTGAGAGCACCTGATTGTGGTGCTCCCGGGGCTCACTGCCGGCTTAAGCACCTTTGAAAGGCTTTCTGGGTGTCCACTGGCATTCTTTGGCACTTACTGCCTTTGAATATCTACCCTGAGCGTATTAAAATGCCCTATTGGGTTAACAATGAGTCTTATAGTGATATTATTTCTTTTCCTGAGTATCCAGGCAGCAGAGAATTTATGGAAAAGCCATCACATTTTCAACATTTCACCCTCTTCAGCATGAAGATTCAGACCAGGAAGTTTGTTATTCATTGCTCCTTTTTTTTTCCCTTTTATTCCCTGTCTTGGGGTGATTTTATGATGATACTTTAATCATCTGCTTTGTGCCCAGAAATGTCTGAGGTATGTTTAAGAATAACCAGGGGGCAGGGCTGGAGCCTGGGAGCCCCGGGCACGGGCTCTGTTCAATCTCTCTCTCTCCTGCGTGGTTGGCGGCTACACAGGTTTTTACTTTGTTACCTTTGCTGGATTACCTGTGCCAAGATTACCTGTGCCAATTTAGGCAATAAGCTTCTGGAGGTGTTTTGGGTTTTTTTGACTTCCCCTGGCCCGGAGGCTTTTCACCAGCAAATCCTTTTGGCAGCTTTTTGGTTTGGTTTTCTTCTTTTTTTCCTTGAACTGTCTCAGTTCGTTTTTGGGAGCAGCCCCAGCCAGTCCAAACCCTGGGAAGACCGAGCCAGTGAAAGAAGGGACAATAAACTCCACCAACTTTGCCAGCTGCAAGGAGAAGAACCACGCCAGAAATTCAACAGGTTCCCAGCAGCTTCGTGAGCTCCGTTCTCCTCCCTTCCCAGGGACAAAGAAGGGCAGCTGCCATCTTCACCTCTCAGCCACGCAGCGAGGTGGAGGTGGGGTGGAAGGTTCCATTTTCTTTTTTTTCCTGTGCTTTTTGGGTATCTTGCTTTGTTAGTAAACAGTTTTACTTTTTTTTCACTTTCATCCCCTGGTATCCATTTCTGTCATTGGCAGAAGAAAGAGGAGTTGTTTAAGCCCTTTCCCTCAAGAGGAACTGCTCATTCCAGGGCATTTCCTCCTAAAATTTGTCTCCAAAACCGAGACATTCCCCCACATTACCATTCAGAAACATCATGTGTTCCACTTCACCAGCCCTAATGAATAATGAATTCCCAGCAAACAGTCTAAAACAAACAGGAAAAGCTGATATGTTGAAAAAAATTATTTGTCCGACCTATTTGGTGAACACTTACAAAAAATAAACCCATTCGTGTAAATCAAGATCAGCTCATGACAATCTTCCTGACTGCACTAAGGGGCATTAAGCACAAGACTTTCATCTGTACATATAATTAATGGTTAAAAAGTTAAATAAACCTGTTGTTTCAGGTGCCTCAATAAAATTGCTTATAGCAAACAGTCTCATACTTTGTATTAACTGCAATCCTCAATGTTTAATCTTTACACTAAGGGGGGTGGTACGAAAGAAACAGAAAAAGGTAGTATTTCTAATTTCTTTTTTTTCACATAACTCCAAGTTTGCCCTCTCCAGTGCAGTGCTCAGATGCTGTGTTGACAACCAGGGCAGCCCAGATCATGCTTCCGACCCGGCACATTTGTGATGCTGGTTGAAACTCCTGAAATGTCTCTTTGGACTGGTAAAACACAGATTTGAGCTTGTTTAGCCCTGGGGCACTGAAGCTGGGTTGTGGTAACAGCAATTCCTGATTCCTCAGTTACACAGGCAGCCTGGCCTGGAAGGAGAGGCTGGAAAGCTCCGTGATGAGGAGTCAACACACGAATCCAGCAGCCCTGGGGGAGTTGATGGTTCAGAGGAAACGCTCTGGGGGCTTTGTCCAGCACATGCCCTTAAGTGTTTGATATGAGACCCTCAGAGTTCTCTGGTCCTTCAGAATCTGTTTAAGCCCAGAGTGCCAGAGCCTTGTAAAGAACTTCCATTTTCCACTGTTACCCAAGAGATTTTTTGTTGTTTTGAACTCATCAATGTGGTTTTCAATAGAGGAAAGAAAGGAAGGCAATAAGCCTTATTTTGGTTAAGTTACTTCAAATAGGCAGGTACTGGGTTTTTCATGCAATCATTCCCAAATAATTGCTTTCTAAAAAGGTTGGGTATTAATTTCTCTCTCTCTTTTTATTAAGGGAGAAGTTATAACCAGCATTATTTATTAACTGATGTACCTATTCCCCTGCGATCCTGTTGCCATGAGTGCTGGTGTCATATTTATTAATCAGTCTGTCAGAAATGGTTATGTCAGCACAGACAGTGCAGCTTCCCCTGGATGAGACCCATCTCCTAAAGTTTTGAACTTCACTATTCAAAGTTTAGAAGAAATAACCAACCTTCTGGAGCAAGTGTCACAACCATTCACTGTTCCTTTGTTAGAAGAATGCCATGGAAATATCTCACTGACTGCTATGGATGTCAGTGGACACAAATATAAATTTGCTAGAAATTTCTGATGTGAATCCAGGTATTCTTTTGCACCCAGAGCACCCGAACAGCCTTCCCTGAACAACAGTTCAGAAGAAAATTTGTGTTTTATTAATTCTGTTCTCCAATAAGAAATTTCCATTACAAAAGCATTATGGTAAAACCTCGGGGGATGTGTGTGTATACTGCCCACACGTATGTGCGTCCATGTGTGCAGAAGCGTCTCTTCTGAGCACCTGGAGGCCTTTCAACAAAAGAGCAAGAACAGCCAAATCTGGACAAAAGAAGAGAGTCCACTGGGAACAGCCTGAGATCTGTTCCTGAGCCAGGATCAGCCACAGCAGCTCAGGGAGGAATCCAAAGAGAAATTCGTGTCTTTGTGAAGCTGTGATTAAATATTCAGCATGTCCAATGGGAAACCCAAAACAAAGCAGTAAAACTTCATTTCTTTTCTGATTCTGTTCAAATACAGGAATCTTTGGTGGCAAGGTAGAATTCCTTGTGCAATCTTTGGAAATGGAATAGGTTCTTCTGACATGAGATGCAGGAAGGAGGAGGACCATGCCCATTATAAAATAACGGCTTCACATTTGATAGTGCCACAGCAGCTTCCTGAGGATCCCAGAAATGCTGAAGGGGCCGCTTACATTCCATCCATCCATCCATCACAGATGAGAAGTCACATTTCCCATGGGGAAGGCCGTGTTTATCCAGGAAATGTGACTCTGGAAGACAACAGATGGCAGTTGTGGGGCTCCAGTGCCAAGGTGGCACCGCCAGTGCCACAGCCTGTGCCAGCTGGTGGCCAGGCTTTGGAGGCAGATGTAACCAATTAGCAGAGATTCCCACTCCTCAGCCACTGGCTGGGGCTGCCATGCGTGAGATCAATGCATGACAACAAGGAGGACTTGTCCAAAGTCCTTCACGGGCCACCGGCACCACTCTGACACAGCGAACCGCAAGCTGCTTGAAGAGGCCAGTGCCGCTGGACCAGACCCGCTTTTCACTCAAAACAGGCATTTTTAATCCCAGTCTTTTCATCTAAACATGTCATTTAACTAAAGGGTTTTGTGCAAGGTGAAATTTCTGGTCAGAAGCAGATTCTGACTGCCAGAAATTATTAAGGTAGAGAGGTGGGGGAAGCCATTTCAAACTCATGATTCAAGCCTGGACTTCTGTTTAGGGGCTCATCCCAATGGTCTCAACAGCCTATTAGAGGCTATTTCTATAGAATTCCTATAGATTTTTATAGACTTTTCACCAGAAAGAAATTGTTTTACAGTGGCAACACAGCATAAATGTTTACAGCTTTTGAGGGCGTATCCCAATATCAGCACTGCAACTGCTTTGGACACTTCAGACCTCTTTCTATGGCAACAACACACAACAGAAGTTCTCAAAATTAGCTTTCCTGTAAGTTCTCTCTGCTGGCAATAGCCTGAGGCAGAGCCTTTGGAAAGCCACGAGCATGAACTTGCCAACTCAGCAGCCATGATTTCATAGCACCTCTAACATTTGGGCAGATAAAGACCAGGAGACACCAATTACTGGCCTGTTAGTAAAAAGAAAGATAAGTTTGCCACACAGTGTGATCCGGAGAATCGTGGCGGGGAATGGTGAGCTCCTGGGGGAAAGGGAAGCCCTTTCCATCTTTGTGCATCACAGAGCATAGAATGGAGCCTTCAGCTGCCACAGTAAAACACCGGTCAGACAAGGAACCCAGCACAGAGCTGATCAGCTGAACCGGTGAGAAAAAAGCACCTGGAAGCCCTGCAGGAGTGGAAGATTGGCCATGGCTCCCCGCAGGTGTCACCTCTTGGAGCAGCAGCCACAGGGTGACCGTGGAGGGAGGGACTTGCCATGGCTGGCACTACCCTGAGCTCTGAAGGACCAAGCTGAAGGGTTGCTCCCGTGAGAAAACGCATATCCACACCATTTCCAAGCACATTCCAAGCTATAAAGAAACCAGAGCCCTAGAGAGGTTTGCGACGGCGAATAACCGTGGGAAAATTTCTGGCGGTGACCGCCGGGACTCCCCAAAATTTAGTGGCAGACAAAGCGTTAATGGAGTACAAGAAAGGTCTGGCAAACCCAGACCACCAGGTCTGAGAGGCTGCCGAGGAGCAGCCGACACTAATTAGGGCGATAAGTGAGGTGAGAGCAGGACTGGGTGCCTGCGCTGGGCTCTGCTGGGGCAGCGCTTTGTCTCAGGGTATTTATCGGAATGAGGATCGGGAGTATCCTAAGTGGGCAATTATCCAAAAAAGAGAGGATTTCTAACACTGCCCATCAATGAGCTAAGAGATCCTCAGGAAGGATTAGCAAAAATGAGGGATTATCCATGAAAGCAACTGAGCTTGTTGAAAGTCTGTGTTTCCAGGGTGTAAAACAGCTCTCTCGCTCATTTAGGAAGAAAGCTGTTCGCTCTTTGGGGTGTATTGCCCGTGAATCGGGGAGGTTTTGTTCTGTCAGCGCTCAGACACCACCTGGCACAATGAGCTTTCTGCTGTGTTCGAGAGGGGGGTAGAGTAATTAAAATTTATTTCCCATTATGTCCTGTTTTAGAAGTTCTTTTAAACAGAAAAATCAATTAAATTCGATGTAAGTGGAAGAGATCTACATCTGACCTCTCTCTCCTGCCATGTAGAACTGGTTAATCCATTGCAGTCAAAGGGAATAACCTTGGGAAGTAAATGGGCTCAGAATATGACCTGACATGAGTGTGCTGGGGGTTGGGATTGTTCTGGAATGACATCAATGTTCTGAAGGAAACAGTGCCAATTAAGTGCTCTGATTCGATTTACATGTCCATGGTGTTACCTTTGACATCTGCTTTCAACAGTACCCTTGAAATGACTGTTTTCCCTCGTGAGAGACAATTTCCAAGCATGTTTATTTAGATATGATGAATTTGAATATCACGAGGAGGTGGAGCTGTTGCACACTGTAGTGAAAGCTTTCCAGCCATCAAGTTTAATTTTTTCTCTCCATGTCCCTTCCTCCCAGTCACAGCAAATGCAATTCCTTGTATGACCATTGCAATGGAATTTTAAGTCACAAGCCATTTGATGTGATAACAGTGTGACTTCACTGAAAAATAGGAGAGATGAGAATTCCCCAGCAACTTGTCTGAACTTAGGCCAAAGCAATCAGCCGTCAGCGACACAATATTCCAGCTGCACTAAATAATTTCAGCAGGAATTACTGCGTCCACCTCTGGGATCCCCACCACAGGAAAGACACGGAGCAAGTCCAGAGGAGGCACCAAAATGACCAGAGGGATGGAGCAGCTCTGCTGTGAGGAAAGGCTGGGAGAGCTGGCATTGTTCAGGCTCTGGGGTGACTTAATTGTGGCCTTCCAGTAACTGAGGGAGCCTAAAAAAAGATGGAGAGAGACTATTTACAAGGGCCTGGAGTGACAGGACAAGGGGGAATGGCTTCAAACTGAGAGAGAGCGGGTTTAGATTGGATATTAGGAAGAAATTCTCCCCTGTGAGGGTGGTGAGGCCCTGGCACAGGGTGCTCAGAGAAGCTGTGGATGTCCCATCCCAGGAAGTGTTGGCCAGGGCTTGGAGCAACCTGGGATAGTGGAAGGTGTCCCTGACCATGGCAGGGGGTGGCACTGGATGAACTTCTATGATTCAATGAGTGGAGCCTGTTTAGATACTCACAGAGTTTTTAATCATTTTACTCTTGGATGGTAAATGTTCCATTGGGGATGCAAAACTCAGCTTTAGGGCAGACCTGGAGTCAACCAGGCTGCTGCAGAAGGAGCTACACAAGTGCTTTATATTGTTTACACAGCAAATATATTTATATTTTCTACCCTTTCTCTGTGTGCTAACACAGGCCCCCTGCTTCTCTAAAGGAGGGAAGATTGCAAATACATGGAAATCAAGGAAGTAGAGTGTGAAAGGGAGTTTGAGAAGCAGCACAGGAGGACAAGGGAAACCAGAGACTGTGAATTCACTCCCAGCTGATGCTGAAGTGTTTTCATCTCCATCCTATTTCTGTGCCCAGGACTCACTGGGTGGTCAGAGCTGGCATGGGTGAATTGCCATGGATAATTGGGGAAGGGAAATTGGGAAGGCATCACCTCACCACAACCATCTGTACTCTGATGGGAAAGGCTTACTTGCTCGTTGGGAAGAGTGTGGGGAAAAGAAGATGTCCCAGGTGACATGCAAAGCCGTGAGTCTCCCTCTCACCATCCCTACTCCAGGCCCCTCAGGAGTCATTAGCTCCAATTTAGTTTCCTGCATGTCAGCAGAAAGGCTGCAATCATTGCTGGGCAGAGGCAGGGCAGGCCGGGCGGGCGCTGGGACCTGTCAGGGTGTCCCTTCATCTCTGGCACACTCTGTTAGAGGCTGACAGCAGCTTGCCGTTACCACTGCAAGGCCAATTATCCCTGCATTCCAGGGACATGCCCCAGTCAGCTTCCCCCTCTCCTCACCCACCTGCCCTTCCGATAGGGCTCATTAAAATGATTTTGTGTGCACACACACACGTGCAGCTGCTCAGCACAGTGCACTAAGCCAGTCCCAGCTGTGGCTTCCTCAAGCCTGTAACCACAGGCAGCACTGGAACGGAGCAGGGCAGGATGGACTTTTTTTCCCGTTTTAGAAAACATGAGATATTAAAGGCTTGTGTTTCCTCCTGGGTTTAATTACACTGAATGCATTTAAACTCCTCTAATAAGTAGTAAATCTCTGAAAATCTGCAGACCAGAAGAGGGCTTATCACCTTCACACAAGGTAGGGGGAATGCAGCTCTTCATCCCAGAGGGATTTCTCCAGCATTTACAGAGGAGGTTTCTACCAACCACTGTATCTTGGTCTTCTTGTCTTCTCCATTCTACAGCAGGATTTTGGAAGAGATTTGAAGTTCCCTGTCACTGATTATGCATTCCTTTGCCTCTTTGGCTCGGTGCACTGATGGGTTAGACAGTCTGCTCCCATTCCTGAGGAATTCAGGCACCCGGGGCTCTGCCGTTCTGGGCCAAACCACACTCCTTTCCTTTGGGCAGCAGTGTCTGGGGTCTGTCACCCACCCACACTTTACAGCTGCCTGTCAGTTGGAGGAATGAGCTGTGCTCCCATGCCCGGGGCTGCTTTTCCACCTCCAGCCTGTGTCCATTGTGTCTCGAGAACACGGAGTTGCTGTCACCCTGCTGGGTGATGAGATTGTTATTCAGAGCAAACCTTTTCTTTCCTATTTGTAAACTCCCTGGCTTCTGAGAATATTAGCCAGGCTATCCACTCCTGTCTATCCTGCTCCTTCTCACCTTTCCAGCCATACCCTCTTTCTCTCTGGTTTTCCCCTCTTTCATTTTTTTTTTGCTTGCCACTTTTGTAGAACAACTTAAATGTCATCTTTCTGCAATTACCCACTGAAGAGAGAACTGAAAAGGAACATTCCCACAGGGGTCCCTGTCTTAAATGAGGCTTTTGTTGTTATAAATTGTTACTCAAAGCAGTACAAGCCTTTGGAATCACTCACATGTTCCTGGTAAATGGGGCTTTGAATTCAGAGAGCTGCTTTGGAGTCTGCCAGCTTTTCTGGAGGTATAAAATCTGAAAGCATAATTCCCAGCAGCAGCAGCCCCTTTCACTTAATGCTCTCTGTCACCTCGCCAGGCACAGGTGACTTTGAGGTGTGCCCACCACACCCTCCTGACCCTGCACACCCTCTGGTCAGCGACGCTTTCCTTGCCTCTGCCTCGAGTGACCAGGTCAGGGAGAAAACATAATAGTGGGGCTTGGGAATTGTCCTGCCTGCCTTTGAATCCCAACTATCCTGGTTTAGGATAGATGTTCTCCATCCCAAACAGAGTAGAATTGCTTAGGGATTAAAGCAAAGGACTTGGCTTGAGGAAGGTCCAAGTGCCCCTTAGCAGCTCTGCTGATGTTTTAAATCTGCACCACCGCTCCCCGTGTCTCAGTTTGCCCATCAGAAGTGCAAGGCAGGGGACAGTATTCCCAATGGAAGGGGGTAAATATCAGGAGGATTAACATGAAATTGTTTAAACCCTGCTCTGGAGGGCTGGGAGAAACCTAAGTGTTGGCTAAACTCCCTAATGAGTTGCAGCCCTTGCTTGAGGGTGAGCTGCAACCCTTGCAGCACCTGGACAGAAAGTGTTATGGGAGGGCTGAGTTTTACAGTGGAATGGCTGGGAAAAACACCTTATTACTTTATTTTTTCCCCCTTCTTGCCAGATTTAGGGGTGAGAGGGTAAATGCTGAGCTTTGACAGGGTTATGGAGAGAAATCTCAGCAGCTGCACAAAGCTGAGCTGTCTCACTCCTGTGCGAGCCCCCCGGTCACTGCTCTGGACCTCTGGATGCTCAGTGCACAAAGCCAAGACCCACAGACCATGCAAACCCGCAGCAGGGACCCCAGAGTGCCCTGGGAATGTGGGTGGCATTCTCTGCCTGCCGCTAGGTCATATATTCTGTTCCTGCTCCCAAGGAACAGATGGGGCATGGGTGCAAAGCTCTGATAGAGCCAGAGCCGCAAGGCCAAGCGGAGCTGCCAACCTGAATTAAACAGTATAATGAGGGTGTCAGTCACTTCTGCACAGCTCAGGGAGGTGAGAAGGCAGGGAGGCAGCCTGGCTCTGCCGTGCCACATGTACAGGCACACACCCATTTCTCCTTCCTCTCTTTGTGCCTCTCCCCTCTCCAGAAAGGAAGACACAAAACCTACTGCATCTTCCCAAACAGATCACAAAATCAGTGTCCTTTGAAAAGAGGCTAAAAAAAGATATTAAACTTTAAATACCATTTCTTTCCATGCTGCTAAGCAGCTTATTTATCACAGCATGAGCCTACCTTAAGAGCTGTGACGACAGAAAGCTCTGCTGGTAATTACTGCAGGGAGCCAGCAGGCATGAATGAGTCACCACAACGCCAGTGTGCAGGAGACAAGGTAAGGGGACACAGACAGACAGAAAACAAGGGTCAGCCAAGCGTTGTGCCTTGAAAGCCTCTTGGGAGGATATGCTGGGACATCTTATTCCTTGCCAGGAACCAGACTGATGGAGCTGGAGCTTTCTCAAAGAGGCATCCTTAGGTACAGGTCACCTCCTTGCGAGCGTGGTCCTGACTTGCCGGAGGAAAATGAAACCTTCTTGGGAGAATGGTCCTCAGTTGCCTTGGTCTGTGCTTCCATCCAAGCAGGGACCTTCAGGAGTGGTGCTGAGCACAGACAGCCCTGGTTTGCCGCTGGCCACCCTTCCCTGCCAGCCCTCATCCACAGGGTCTGTGTTCCCAGTCCTGGGCACTGGGGGATGGAGCCACTTCAGTGGAATGAGTGACATCAAAATGAATCTGAGGTGACACGATGGGTCTGCTGGGAAGGGAAGGCAGCTCTCCACCAAGAAATCTTCACGGCTCCTCCCCAGACATTGGAATATGTCCCCTCCTCCTGTGCAGTGCTGGAGCTGACAGAAGGGTCAGCCCATGCCTTGCAAGAGGAATGGTTGCCCTGGGAAGAAGGGAGATCTCCCTCCCTGGTATCCTGGGAGATGGCAGTGCCATCCTTCCAACCACCCTCCCCCTTGGGAATTGATTGTAGATGTGACCCCCCTGTTCTCCTCTAATTGGATGCTGTTCCCAAAGCAACTTCCCAGATGTTTTCAAGAGGATTTTACCGTTGCAAAAAAAAAACAACAAAACCCAAAGCAAAACAATAACACAATTAAAACATTAGCAGGCCTTGGTGATGGATGCTGCACAAAGAGGCACAATGCTGAAATTTCCTGGGCCAAACTGCTGACATAAATAGCCAAGATGTTGCAGAGGGAAGAGTCACACCATGGAGAACTGAGTTGCCCACGTTCACCTCCTACTTCAGTGGCTGAGGTGGGAGCAGGTCATGGATTTCCTGTATCCTGTCCACCAGGTTTCCTGGATCCAGGCCCAACCTGTTCCACAAGATGGTGATTAAATGGGACACAGGCCTTGAGCAGTGTCTGATTTAGCTTTCCACCTGATGGGCTTAGTCACAGCACACACTCATCTCCATAAGAACAGTGCCTGTTACCTGTGCTCTGACACATCCAATGTGGTCCTAAAATATCCCTGGGATTCTGACTGAGCTCCTTTGGGATTTCTCCAGATCTGTCTCTCCTGTCAAGTGCACCTAAATGATTGTGTTCTCTGATGGCTGAAAACTCTGTGGTCTGCCATGCCTCCTTGCCAGAGAGCTCTGGGCTCCTGTTGTCCCCACTAGTCCAGGTCCATGGCATCCCTTCCTGCAAGGCTTGGCACCACGTTTCTGCTGTGGCTTCTCCCAGGAGCAGGTCTCGAGGCTGTAAGGACACAGGGGCAGCCCTTGGCAGCCAGTCCAGCAGGAGCAGATGGAAGTGTAAAGTGCCGGAGAAAAGCCACAAATGGCCCAACAGGAACCACCTGACACGTTCTGGGCTTGCACATCGTGAGCTCTGTCAAGCTGTGAGGTAGCACTGACTTCTGAAAAGGGCTATTTTAGGGAACATCTCATGGTCCTTGGCCCTCTCCATGCACTGGCCTTCCCCTGCCTGTGGAGATCACAGTTCACACAACAGTGGCTTCACCACTGCTCATGTCCTCCCCTCCCCTGAGGAGATGGGACAGAACATCACACAGAGCCTCTCCTGAGCAGCAGGGAGAGCCTGCATACCACCTGCATGCATCCCTTCCCAGGAATGATCCAAAGAGGTTTCGTAGAGCACAGAAAGGTCCGAGGTTTCTCCCGGTCCTTTTGCAGAGCCGTGACCTTCAGGAGGTTGGGAGGGGAGCAGAGCCATGTGGCTGCTCAGCTGGACGTGTTAGTGGCCGTCCTGCTTCCAGCAGAGAGGCCTGAGGGGACGATGGCTCTGGCTCCAGAAGGAGAATGGCTCTTTCCAGGGATGGTTATCAAGATGGTGGCTCCGTGCCATGACTTCAACCTGAGGTCCTGGCTGGAAACTTCCAGCAGCCCCAGCAGGCAGAACTCAGGTCTAGCAGCGCCAGTAATGAGGTCCAGCTGGCTCCTTGGCCAGCAGCTACGACAGAAACACTGCCAAGGGACAGCCAGGGCTGGATGAGCAAGGAGGACAGGAGGTGGAGAGGCACGAGCACAGCACCCACCACCCTCACACTGCCTGTCCCTGCAGTGAAATGTTCCCGTGCCATGGGCATGCACGAATCTGCACCCAGCAGGCCTGCAGGGTGAACACAATTCCCCCCCTCAGCCTTTAGAGCTGGAGATTCAGAGATTCGGATTTGGAGATGATCTCTGATCACAGTTTAGTCCTTCCCAGCTCAGCCTCTACAGAAGCCATCAAGTCCCTATCACGAGGGCCACCCCTCTAATTTCTCCTGCATTTCAGATCTTGTCAGAGCATCTCACACTGTCCACCTCCCTTCTCCACTCCCGGGTGTGATGAGCCAGAGTGGGAGAGCAAGAGACTGTTCTGTGCATCACAGATCCTCTTGCTGAGCAACACATGGGGGTGGCAGGGACAGCTGTGGGGCAGAGGAACATCTCCATTTCAGAGGGAAAAGACTCCTGCAGAGGCTGCACGGGCAGGAGGGAAGGGGAATAGTCCCCCGATGTCCCCGGGACCCTGCAGAGAGCTGGTGCTGCATTTTTCCCTGGCGGCCACCGGAGGGCAGCCCGAGGGAGGGAGCCGACCCCCAACTTCCCCAAAAAATGGGGATGGAGGGATCAGGGGAAGCAGCACGAGTGGTGCTGGGGGTCTGCAGCAGAGCAGAGGAAAGCTGCTTTAGCTGCTGGAGAAAGTTCAGCTGGAGATGTGCAGGCTGAAACAGTTTAGCACTCTGTTAGGGAAAGGAATTTTACATCTGTGCAATGAGGAAAACAATTAGAGACATAATTTAATCAGTGTGTTTTAGTGGGAGCATTAAAGGACCTGGGTGTGACATCGATAAGGAGCCACCAGAGCTGCTCAGTGCTGGTGGCCGAAGGGATAAAGCCACAGAGCCTCTCCCAGGGGTGGTTGTAGCCCCCAGCCAGGGCAGGGTCAAGGCTGTGACAGGGCAAATTGAAGGAGTTCTCAACATTCCAACCTTCTGAAATACAGAGTGTGCTGTGGCAGGATCGTGTGACAGGAATGGAGACATGAGAGCCATGGATTTTGAGCAAGGCTTCACACAGCCCCAAGCCCCTCATTTGCAATGCACTTTCCTGTGCTGCTTCATTGCAGTGAAGGCCTCTGGTGAACTGAATTTTCCCTGCTTTGATTGCTTCTGCCATTTCCCTTGTTCCTCCCCAAAATCTCAGTGGCATAGGTGTAAACTTTTTCCCCCCATGCATTGAAAGCTGCATTTCAAAGGTGGGTCATAGATCATGTGCAAAGGGCTTAAGGACCCAGAAGCAGAGGAGGGAAGGGAAGGGAAGGAGGAAGGAAGGAAGGAAGGAAGGAAGGAAGGAAGGAAGGAAGGAAGGAAGGAAGGAAGGAAGGAAGGAAGGAAGGAAGGAAGGAAGGAGGGAAGGAAGGAGGGAAGGGAGGGGGGAGAGTGAGAAAGGGGGAAGGGGGGGGAGAGGGGAGGAGNAGGAAGGAAGGAAGGAAGGAAGGAAGGAAGGAAGGAAGGAAGGAAGGAAGGAAGGAAGGAAGGAAGGAAGGAAGGAAGGAAGGAAGGAAGGAAGGAAGGAAGGAAGGAAGGAAGGAAGGAAGGAAGGAAGGAAGGAAGGAAGGAAGGAAGGAAGGAAGGAGATTTTTTCAATTTGGAAATTCTTTTCCCTTGGATGGACAAAGTCCCATGTTAGCTGAAGGAAGGTGAACTCATTTTAATAGAAAAATATAAAGGTGCCTAGGGAGAGAAGTCTAAAAGGAAGATAAATGCTGAGGCAAAATATTTAAACACTTGGGCTGGAGTCACAGCCACCAGGAAATGTGAGCAGAGACCTGGATTTAGTTCTGCCATTGATACTTCTGACGTGGCCAGGAGCATGTTGCCATCACAAAAATATTGCCATCCCCGAAATGGGCCTCATCTCACTTCTTTCAGGAGCCTGTAGAAAATGAATATTTTGCAAGCCATGATGTGCTCACATGCCACAACAATATGAACTACGTAAATACTGAAAATAGATCCATTCCTATCAGCAGATATCCAGACATTCCAAAATCATTCTCATCAGCTCCATTTCCAGAGATAGAGGGATCCAGACTAACCTCATTTCTCTGAGGAAATTATTATTTTTTTTTGAAGAAATGAAGGCACACTAATGTATTTAACCAATCTTGATTTCAGTAGAATATTTCGGCAGAGCCGTATGAGTTTCATTAGTTTTGCTGAGAATTAACATAAGACTTGTAAACTATTCACTGCTGGGGGTTAAAGGAGAGATAATAACAGATAAAATTGAGAGAGGAGTTGTTTTCTTGAGAAGTTAATAAAGATTTCTTCATGAATGACCTTGGGTTGCAATTTTTCAGCAATGATCAAGCATTTGTGTGCTGGGAGATGAGATTTCACAGACAGGCGCTAGAGAGAGGAAGATTTGGATGATCTCAAGGGCTGGAGCGAGGGGCTGGAGTGTGGTGCTGTAATTCCCACTGTTACACGTGTTGGGATTGAGAACACATCCTCTGCAAATGTCACGAGAGGGGAAACACTGGGGTGTACAAGCCGATCAAAGCAGGACTGTGAATCACCAAGGAGCTGTGTCCATGGAAATGTCAAGTGATATCCAGGGTGTACCAGGCAGAGAATTCCCTCAAGAGATCAGGAGACACTAATGGCATTATGCAAAGGCCCCATGTCCTTTAGCAGGAATGCAGAGTGACAGCTTTTGTCACCCGAGGTCAGACAGGATAAACGCAAGGTGGGTGGGGGCAAGGTAGCTAAAAAGCCACTAAACAGTGAATAGTTGAAAGAGTAATTCCAGCATGAACCCAGTGGGCATGTACAGACCCGGAAAATCAGCGTACTGCAGGAAGGTGCCTGGCAATCAGACGGTTCAAAGCAGCAGAAATTCTTGACCCTGCTTCAGCAGCTTCTGGCTGATACAGAGTGCGGCTAAGGCTGAGCAGAGGTGTCTTTTCCAGTCTCTCCTCTAAGAAAATCGAGATCCCTCACTCAGCTCCATGATTCTCTGTTTTCCCAGCTGAGGGAAAAGGGAAGCAAGGCTGCTGCCTGCTCCAGGGCCAGCCCTCTGCAGCCCAAGGAACTGAAGCTGCTCTTTATTTTTCAACAAGTTGGTCTAGACGGGTCTTCTTTGTCATCTGTGTCCCCAGATAAACAGCCTTTCTATAAATCCTTCCATAAACGTGCACTCTGCATTGCATCAAAGTCTCCTTTGGTATAATCCCTAAAAGAAACTTTCACATGAGAAAAATATGGGCTGTTCTCTTGCCATTCCGTGCTGCATGGATAGTCTGCTCAATCTCACTAATACCCAATAAGTGAAGGATGTTTTTGACAAGTCCTGACTAGTCTGGGATACATAGAAAAGTAATAAAACATATTTCAAAAGGAGATCTGTGATATTTTCAGATCACAGTAAAGCCATGTGCAATACCAAGCACCTCTTTCCTCTGTGCCATACAAATCCAGGGAAGCTGCATGCCCTCCCCAGCACCCCCCAGACATCCCAGGGATGTGCTGGGAGCAGCCTCCCTCTGTCCAGTGCTTTGGAGGGAACGGCCCCAGGGGCTATGGAGTTGCAGAGGGTGTCTTGGATAGACAAGACATCAGCAAAGGTCCATTTTAACTCCCAGAGAAAGAGCTCAGACCCCTGGCTGGGTCTTGGAGGAAGATCCGTAACAAGGCACCAAACAGCTCCCGAGCCAAAGGCAGCCACTGGAATTAGGATGAAGTGTTTTTCTGGTTTTGGAAGAAGATGACTCAGGCAGAGGGTGAGCTCTGGTCCAAGCGCCTCGGACTCTGGTGTGATCCCAGCAGGGATTTCCTCACTTCCCAGGTGGAAGCAGAAGAGTTTCAGGGACAGAACAGGTGCAGGTGGCTTTTCCACTGCTGATTCAGCATCCCCAGCCCTGCCAAGCACTCGGGAATTCAAGCCATTTACATCCAAAGGCAATTGGAGAAATCGTTTGACAAGCTCCATCCCGGCATGCTGGCAGATACCCAACACTGACTTTGTTACTCACAGATTATGTTTACAGTGAAATGATTTAGGGATTGAGGGATTATCCAACATGGGCCCAGAGCCCAACACCTCCAGAAGTACCAAATACCTAATGATTCCTGACAGCTGGAATCAATCTCTGGGAGCTGAGATTATTTTTAATTTTTTTTTCCCCTTGGGATAAAACAAAACTGTTCTGCTCAAACACTGCTGTCTACAAATCATTAATAAAGGCAATTGGCTGATTTACATCTGGCATTACAGAGGTCAGAACAATAAAACATGGCTTTATTTTGCAGCTAACACACATTCTCTGCTATCCTTTATCCGGGCTGTCAGGAGCCAGTGCATGAGGAGAAGAGAGGTGGGGAACTGCAAGGAGCTACATGGGGAGCACCAGGAATTATTGGTGCCGGGGGAATACTGTAGGAGAAATGGAGTGGTGCATTTCTAACAGCTTGGAGGGGACTTTTTCTTTGGCTGTTTTTGTTTGAAAGGATTATGACCAAAAGAACAGGGCTCTGGTTTGAGTAGGAGAAGACCAGGGTGCTATTCCTATTGGGGAGCAGGTTTTTGGTTTGCTTTTTGAAACTGGGTCTGTCAATGGATATTTCCTAATGGAAACCCCCTGTCCTGTTAAGGGGACCTGGTATAAAGTGTCTTTAGTTTGCACGAGTGCGGTAACTGGAGAATTTCTTAGTGAAAAACATTCAGCAGCAATATTTGTAGTACTTACTTATTTGTAGTGGATTATGACCAAAAGAACAGGGCTCTGGTTTGAGTAGGAGAAGACCAGGGTGCTATTCCTATTGGGGAGCAGGTTTTTGGTTTGCTTTTTGAAACTGGGTCTGTCAATGGATATTTCCTAATGGAAACCCCCTGTCCTGTTAAGGGGACCTGGTATAAAGTGTCTTTAGTTTGCACGAGTGCGGTAACTGGAGAATTTCTTAGTGAAAAACATTCAGCAGCAATATTTGTAGTACTTACCAGGCCTTTGGGTCCTGACCTGCTGCTGGTTTCTGGGAGTTGCTGCATCTGGTTAAATGGGAGCACTCTGCTCCTCCCCAAACACCCCATTCGGAGACAATTTCTTCCAAGGATGTGAAAATATGGAAACAGAGCAGTGAGCAGATGCCCACACCAAAGGCCAAACTTCCCCCTGCTCAGAAAACAGAATGATTTATTTATTTTTATTTTATTTGTGCATCTGGTCCAATTTACTTTTGGGCTTGGAAAAATCTGACCTTAAATAGAGGTACTTGAGCCAGCAGATATCAGGGACAGGCCCTGAAAGCTAACAAAGGTCCAGATCCTCCAAACTGCTCTGCAAGCAAGAGCAGACAACCCTGAGCAGTCTTTTTGTTTGGGTTGTCAGTGGCCAGTGCTGAATGTTGAGCTGTTTCCTCATTGTAGAAACTCCCAGTTAATAAATTATTTTATTAGTGATACTAATTATGCTTTTTTAAAAACAAAAATAATTAAATATTGTGGGGTTTCTATACCGAAAACCTCTCCCCCTCTGAAGCAAAAACTACTCAAAAACCAAGAACACACACATATGAAAAAAAAGGTGCTGTAAAAAACCTCCATGTTCCAAGTATCCTGATCAAACCCCGTGTTAAATGCTAGACAGCAGGTCACAGCCATTTTCTTAAACTCTGGGGGCATCAAATTTTCCTGTCCATCCCTCAGCCTTTCAGGCTGCTTCCCTTAATGATGATATTGATTTTGATTTTAGTTTCATCTAGTTTTAATCTATCCCAGTGATGGACTCCCACTGCTCCCCACAGGAGATTACTCTATGCTCTGGCAGACCTCACTGATAGGAATCTTTTCCTGACATCCAACTTCGGTTTTCTTTTTTGTTTTGTTTAAATGTTTTATGCTTTGATTGGATGAAGTCCTTAAAGCCAGGAGTTCGGGGTTAGAGAGGGAGGCAGGGAAGGGGAGAGGAAGCCAGGCCACATAAATTGCCAACCTGCTAAAGAAATGTGCAAAAGTTTCCTCCTGAGGCCTGACTTTGTGTTACAGGCACAGGTTTTATAGAAAATATATTTGCTCAGAATGCATTGTAAGGAAAAGAAAGGAAAAGAATCATTATTTAGAGGAACCTGAGGCAAATGGGAGATGTGCAAAATGTTTTCTGCATCATGAAAAAACCCGGAACTGTCAGTGAGACACAAGCTTTGGGTGAAATTTATACATATATTTTGTAAATAATTTTAAAATCATGTGCAATTGGCTATGATTATTTACATGGATCATTTTGCTGTTGCACTCCCCCATCTTCCTGATTTTTAAATGCCAGAGGAGAGGACCACCAAGGTCACTATCCTGTCTCTGGAAGCTATAAATAAAAATGCCAGGAAAGAGCACATGAATTATTGCTGTTCTTCCCAGACCATCCTAAGCAGTTCTTCTTTCTCCTTTCATGCATGAATTTCCCAGATTGGGAGTCCTTGGAATCCTCTCTCCTCCCTCTGACCAGGCTGGGTTAGGACCAGTGGCAGAGACACCGAAAATCAGGAAATGAACAGAAATCTTCTATATCGTCCATTTTATTGCCAATGTTGTGTCCAAAGGCACATAATCTGAGCAGTTTCGTGATCCTGGAGATCTATGAACTCACTCCAAAAGAAGTCAGATATCAAGATCTCTCTGCAGGAATCCACTGAAGTCTGTGAGCTACTGAAAAAAATCCGTGTATAAAGGTGCTTGGGAGAAGACAACGGTGCCCAGGACACGGAGAGAGCAGAGGAGGGAAAGCCAGATGAAGCTGGGCAGGAGAAAAGAGATGAAAAGCCTCGAAGCTGAGCTTGAAACGCTCCCAGGCCAAAGAAGTTCATTAGGATGATTGCAGCCTGCTTGCTGCAAAACACAAACGGCAGGAGCTCGCCCAGTGATTCTGGAAGCAGAACTCGTGATTTTAATTCAAAAGTACAGCCTTTGGTGGAGTTAGGGAGCTCTACAAAAGAGGCTGACTCACTGTACCTCTCAGGAACCTGCTCTAATGACTAATTGCTCTTATTGTTAAAAACGAGCCTCTAATTTGCGGCATCAACACTGACAACCTCCAATTCCAGCCACTTCATCTTGGTCTTTTATCTGCTGGAAGGAACTGTGGAAAAGAGAGAGACGAAAAGAGATGCTAAGTCTTTGCATAAAATGTTTTTCATGTAAACTACAGACTGAGGGGAAAAAAGAATCCACGAGCCCGGGAGGAAAATGCAAATTTATGACATGGTGACCAGAGCAGGAATGTTGTTGGGGAATCACTGAAAGAGGAGGGGAGAAATTCAGAGCAGCACCATTTGGATTTCATGAACTTTTTGATGGAGAATGGGAAGTCAAAAACAATCCTTACCTCGGGTTCCGCAGGGAACAGGGAAGAGATGGAAGGAGCAGAGCAGGGATGAAGAGACTGAGATAGGGAAAGATACTGAGATGTGGGGAAAGTCTGGGCAGGAGGGTGGGGGTTGGAGAGGGCAGCAGCAAACCAAGGGGAGATGGCCCAGGCAGAGAACTCCGGTACAGAACTGGACGGATTCAGTGCTTTGGGCTGAAGAGGTACATCAAACACGGCAATTAATCAAAATGTATGGGCTGGGGAGCGAGTTGCAGGCATGGGCAAGGAGCCAGAGAAGATCAAGTTACATCATGTGGCATCTTCTGTCTGGAATTTTATGCTTGTAGCTAACAGACCTAAATCCTGACAGCTTAGCTTGAAAGCAGCAAATTACGGTGCTTTTTTGCACAACTATAACAGAGAAATTTGACTCAGACCAATACGGCTTTTACAAAAATTAGCAAATAAGGCTAAATTTGAAAAGTAAAACTTAACCAAGACACTGTAAAGCAAGATTTTCCCCCCTTCTAAGTAGTTTATTACTCAGCTGCATAAAAATACTTCTACCGCTGAAAGACAAATTGCTCACGCAATTTTTGCGTGATGAATTCTGAAGTCACGAAGAGACTGTTAACAGCAGGAATCGTAACCAGGGTGCTGTGGCAAGGCGTGGGTTAAATCCACACAATTCAACAGGCTTGATTCCCTCCACAAGCGTTTCTGTAGCCAGCTATGACCATGTTCCTTCTAAAAATCCTTTAAGAGGCCCCAGCCTATAATTTTGGTGTCCTGTGGCATCGACAGCCAGCAAGATCTGAACTCTTCTGGTGGGAGCTGAGGTTCACAGCCTGGGTCACTGGAAGGTAATTTCCTTTAGCTGTGCAATAAACTCTCTGCCTCGACCTAAGACCCCCAACATTACAAGTGGTTAACAGCATCCATAAAAATAAAATGTTGGTGCAAAATATCTGAATTTGAGTAGATTTGCTAGAGTTTTATTAATTTATAGAAGTTGAAGGTTATGCCATATGTCACTAGAAAGTAATTTTCTCTGAATGTGCAATAAGGGCTTAGATTTGATTTATGACCTAAATATTGCAAGATATTAATACATCTCCACGCCAGATGGTAATGTACATGTGAGGAAATGTACCTTTTCCGTCCCAAAAATTGCAATTTTTTTCTTTCATTTACTAGGATAAACTCAATCAATGGCATTCATTAATTTTTGAACACTGAGTACTTACGTGGAATGTCCCCATCTCTCAGAGAGCTGTGTTATTCCTCTATAAAATACACTCCAAATGTTCCCAAAAACTGCTTCAGACACTCTGTATGTGGCACCCACGTGGATCTCCACCAGGGCTGGCCAGACCTGATGTACTTCTAGGAACAAACAATATTTTGGACCCTTGGGATCCAATTTAGATGCTGTTTGGGATTGCAGCTGCAACCAAATAAAGGAGAATGATGTATTCAGGATCCGGTTACAGACACCAACAAGCACATCGGGCAGGTTACAGGTTGCAACTGCACGGCAAAAATTCAGGAGAAGGCTCTACAGGTATTTTAAAATTTACCACTGTGTTTTTGTGGTATTCAGAGGTATTCCAAACCTTGTTTTCTAGGGACAGGAGGGAGTCCACTATTTCCTGCTGTTTGCTCATAACTGCATTAAGTCCAGTGATTTCCTGGGGAGTTGTTAATATCTTATTTATACCCTGGGTAAGCAATGTGTACTTTGTGTACCTCCAGGATGAAAGCTTTGCTCCAGAAATTCTCACATTCCTCAGCTACCAATGCATAAAATCCATCTCTATGCCAGTTCTTTTCAGAATTACAAGTACAGACTAAATAATAAGGGTTTGTTTCAAATAAGAATTTCAATACCTTGGGAGACTCCAGCCATTCAAAAATTAACTTTAAATCGGATGTTACTCTGACAGTCCTGACCGAGGGAGGAGCATGGTGTGTGATGGGAATTGAAGTCCAGCTGAGGAATGCAAACCCCAGGGCAAACCAGGGATGCAAAGATCAATGAACAACCATCCCCAGATCCTCACACAAAATCCATTCTAATATTGTGTCCATAAAGAACATGGTAATTTTGATTTCACAGGTGGCAGCTTTCACTTTAAATTCACCTTTTGGCATTACCTCACCCCTGACCATGACTTCTGAGCACGAATGGACAGAGTGGGACAGGGCAGTGCTCACTGGAGATTGTTCAAATACAGACAAATGTCTGTATAACCATGGTTTTTTGTCTGTATAACCATGTTTTGCTTCATGGTTTGGTTGTGCCCTGGACTGGGTCTGCACAGAAAGGCTTTGGGAGCAGTGGGGCTACAGGGTGGCTTCTGGGAGAAGCTGCCAGAAGCTCGGCCCATGTCCAGTGGAGCCAATGCCACTGGTTCCAGTATGAAGCCACTGCTGGCCAGGGCTGAGCACAGCAGGGGCAGTGGCAGCACCTCTGGGATAAAAGGTTTAAAAAGGAGGAAAAGTTGCTCCAGGGTAGCAATTGCTAAAGAGAGGGGTGAGAATATGTGAGAGCAACAGCTCTGCAGAGCCCAAGTTCATGGAGGACTGTGTCCTGTGAGAGGGATCCCACACTGCAGCAGGAAGGAGTGAGGAGCCCGAGGAGGAAGGAACAACGGAGACAGTGCGTGGTGAACTGATGGATTTCCCATTCCTGTCCCCCTGCACCACAGACAGGAAGAAGGAAAGAAATCTGAGTGAAGGTAAGCCTGGAAAGAAGGGAGAAGTGGGGGAAAGATGTTTAATATTTAGTTTTTATTTCTCATTATCCTACTCTGATTTGATTGGTAATAAATTAAACTGTTTTCCCCGAGTCAGGTCTGGCTTCCCTGTGACAGTGATTGCTGAGTGATCACTCCCCACCCCTTCTCCAACCCACAAGCCTTTCTTTATATTTTCTCTCCCTGTCCAGCTGAGGAGGGGAGTGATGGAGCAGCTTTTGTGGGTGCCCAGCATCCAGCCAGGATCCATCCCAGCAAGGAGCCACACTCACATTCCCGTGGCAGCCTTTCCAGCTGCTTTCAGTCAGTCTGATGTTTCCCTGCTCTCTGTCTGTTGCAGTTTCTCCCTGCATCCTCTCAGGGAGCCTCTGAAAGGCCTCCAGGCTCTGGGAGCTCAGGAGGTGTTTTACACGGATTCAGTTTACAGCCAGAGCCCGGACCAAAGGCCTTCAATGCCGTGTGATTTCCCGCGGGGAAGCCAATGGACACAGGAGCAGTGGGGGTCTCTCCAAATGACAGAGGAGGTGAGTTATTATTTCCCCTCCCCTTCACTGCCAGCCCAGACCTGTTATTTCAGGCAGTGCAGTCAGGGAGGAGGCAGAGCCTGGCTCCCCAGCTTGGTTCCATCTCGGATGCAAGACACCAGGTGGCTGGAGTGACAGAGCTGTCACGCTGCAGTGTTTGCTGTCTTGAATAGAAACAACATTGTGAGAGAGCCTCTCCCTCGCAAAGGTCCAACTCAGAGCAGACACAGGTCTGGGGAAAGGGGGTGTTTATGCAGGTGGGCAGCCCAATTCCCCCCTAGTGTGGTTATGGTGTGGGTAGAGGACACAGCGCCAGCCAGGGCTGGGAGCCACAGGCCAGGGTGATGCAGTCACTGCAGAGCTCAGCAAGAGCATCGGCAGCAGTGAGTGACTGATGGCTGATTTGTCCTGAGCACGTGTTTTCAGAATGAACTCCGTCCTGGAGTGTTTCCTCCCTGCCTCAGCCTACAGAGGGCTGCTCTTCTGCTGAAGAGACAGATGCTCCTTCCAGTCATACAACTAAGCAAAAATGCTCTCATTTTTAGGAACATGGGATGAAGTGCTCTAGAATCCAAGGGTAATTTCTTACTATTTATACTCTTTTGCCCCTGACACATCCTCTGCTATCCATTTCTTGAGTTTTCCTCTCGGAAAGCAGACTCAAGTAATTCCTGTAGTCCTTCTTACAAGCCATAAACTGTACTTCTACAAAAATACACACAAATAGAAATCATAGAAATTATAAAATCATTTAGGTTTTAAAAGATCTTCAAGATCATCAAGTCCAAAAGCAAGTGATGACCAAAGGTGACAAGCTTGGACTGGGCCATATGTATGCTGAGTATTGCACACACAGAATGAAATTCAAACATTGTGTCAAAGTGCTTCCCATCCAGGTATAAAGCCAGAAATGTGCAAGAAAGACATTAATGTAGGGAAATAATAAAATTATTTGTGTCAGAAATGTGATTGCCATGGGTTTTGCAGACATCAGAATGCTGAGTTTGTCTTAGGAAGCGTTTTGAAGGAGTAGGATGAGATAGGCTCGTAGGTGTTACAGAGAGCACGAGGAACAGAATGGGATAAACACAACGAAAACTTGATTGAGGATAGGAGAAGTGGGCGAGCGAAGGCTGGCACCAGGGGCCACCTGAAGGTGAGAACCAACCTTTCCAGGCTGAGTGGCAGATGAGGGCGAGGGTGGGTGAAGATGGACTGTGAAAGCAAGTATGTGCAGCATATGTCTGAAGTGACAGAGAAAGGGTGCCACCCGAGGGGGGGTCTGCAGGGCTGACACACTGACAGCACCGGGCTGGGAAAGGCATCTCTGTCTCCTGGAAAGGTGTGAGTGCAGCCAGGCTGCTTTTATTCAGAGCAGAGGGAAGTACTGTCCCTGCAGTGGTTATGAGATACGAAGAGAGAGGCTGGACAAAAATGTTGGCTGCAAGGCAGGAGCAGAGAGGTCACGTCTATTCAGGAATGTTAAGATGGAAAAGCCTTCTCGAGGCACAGCCTGGGTGTGAGGCTTTGGGCTGTCACCCGGGCTGATGTCCAAGGTTATGGGGCCAGTGGGGATGCACACACTGCAGGAAAGCAGTGTGGTGAGAAGGAAAATCTTCACCTCAGCCTCTGTGACCCTGAAGAGATGGTTAGGCAGCCCCAAGGAGAAGCCAAAGATTTCCTGGTGAACTGGTAGAAATGGAGACACTATTGTCATCCTGGATAAACAATGTAGGTGGTGTTTATCCAGTGTAGGAATGGCAGCCTGATGCCTTCCTAGAGACTGCATGACACTGATTTGTCTTTGGGTAATTGTTCTTGTGAGTGGTAAGTTACTGGCTGGCGAACACCCAGGATTTCTCATACTCCCTTTGGCATCCCCCATCCAAGCTGTGATCATTTTCATATTTCACATGTCTGGGCTTTCTCTCAGGAACGTGGCATGTGCAGGGATTCCTCTGTGAGCAGTGGGTGCATCCAACACAGGGAAGCCCCATCAGTTCTGCTCAGAGATGCAATTCTGCCCCGGCTCCCCGGGAGCCAGCCTGGATCTGGCTGTGGGGCTGGGTTTCACTCTGCAGGTGCTGGGTGAGAAGTGCTGTCATTGCACTGCTCGATGAACTGTGCTTTTTTTTTTCCCCTGCTTTATGTTAGTCCGTATTTGCTTATAATAGGAACAGATTTTTATTATTTCCACATTATTTCCAGGCGTTTCCACACTGTGGAGTGAAACATGTCTGCAAACACTGGAGCAGGGCATCCTGTTTGATTCCCCTTCAAGCCCCGGATATGAACCCTGTGACAAAACCTTTCCCAAGCGACCAGTCCATGTCTTCATGTTTATGTATGAGGGCCACACAGCCTGGATTCTCAACACTTGGATCTCTCAGGGTATCCCAATCAGATCCTTCCCATGCTTCTTAAAAACACCAACGATGCAGGTGGCAGCTGGAGTTTGTACCTCCCAGCCCATCTTCAGAGCCTCTGTCAAAAAACAGCGAGCAGTAACTTAGAAGCAGCTTCTCTTGACAATGAAAGTCACATTTTGCTTTGAAAACACCCTGTGCTCGGAGAAAAAGCCGCAACAAAAACTCCGTGCCCATAATGTCTCTCCTTTGCATCTGCCTTGCCTCGGTGTCACCTGCTCTCCTGGGGAGCCTCCCTGTCACGCTGCTGCAGCCCCTGGCTTTGTGTTCCTGACAGCTTTGTCTTCTTCTTTGGGGGGCCAGGCCTCTCACAGATCAGGGTCTTTTGATCTCACTCCTCTCAGCGTTGTCAAAACAGCCTTGTCAAAACAGCCCTGTCACTGGGATTGGGAGTGAGGAGTCCTTCACAGCGATAAAGCTCCTCTCACGCCGGAGAGCTTACATCTTATCCAGGCCACTCTTTTATAGCTCCTGTCTTTCTTCTCCTTTGTTTTTGCCAGAGTGATGAATGGTGACTTTACACGGTGACTTTCCACAGGTGCACCGAGGGCCCTCTGGTATTAATGAGTCACAGCACGAATATTTCCATATTTTCCCTAAATTTTGTCACTGAAGTGCCTAACCACCTCGTGAGACCAAGGCATGAGAGGGAGGTATGAGACGAAAGGCAGAGGGAAACGATGAAGTTTTTGTTAAAAGTCAAAAGGTTCTCTGAAAAACTTGAGTGACGGGTTTTATTGGTCCTGTCCAGAAATATTAAAAGCACTTAACTAAAGTTTCTACTAAAAGTATCCCATTTTGATGTAGCCAAAGTAATCAGGATGAGCCAAGGGTATAAACCTTCTTAAACACGGGACATGTATAGAAAATGTAAAAGGAGGAAGATGAGTAAAGAACTTTTAAGCTCAGTGGTGAGGCTTTGGGAAGGGAAGATTTTTGGATTTAACCTCTTATCTGCAGTTTTCCTCTTCCACTGAGACTCAAGAGAGATAGGAGAACTAATTTCTTCTCTGTTTCCATTATGAGAACATTTTTCCAATGTAACCCCTGGAAAAGGTATCATCAATCACTGCTCTTTTAATCTGGGAGTTGTGACTTCCAAGAGTTTGATGAATAGGTCCAGAAGTTACTGTAGTTTGTGACCTTCCTTTCTGGACAGATGGAAGGAGAAATTCTGAATTTCTTATTCTTTATAGCTCTTTGACTTTGATTAGGAGTCACAATGTAGAAAAGATTTGCAAATAAATATTGGCTGGATATTGGCATGGAGGAGGAGGGTGTTCGGATGAAAATTAGCATTTGCCACCAAAATATTAGAAAAAAAAACTCCACAGGAGGATAAACTTTGAGTTTGTGTGTTTACTGTCTGTCCTATAAAAAGAAATCTCTAGGATCTATTTGTGGCCTAGAAGTATTTGAAAGGAAAGTTTTAAAACAATTATTTGAACCACTATATATGGAATTTTATACAAAATTTAGGTTGCCATCTGCAATAATTAATATATATAAATATAATAATGATTGTCATGATAACTATAATAAAAATTATATTTCTTTAATATGATAATATGTTTTATTAACTGATGCTAAAAACCAGTCAGTGAGGTAGGGAGACTCCTTGACTGCACAAATCCTGGAGAGCAAACCCAGAGAGGTGCTTTAGTACAGCAGAACCAACTGGAGCTGGAATGCCTGGATGTGGCAGTCAGTGCTCTGGTCTGGTTGATGAGGTGGTGACGGGACAAAGGCTGGATCCTGGAGGTCTTTTCCAACCCAGATAATTCTATGACTCTTTCTGTAGCACTGTGGAGCTGCTCCTTCTGCTGTGCCAACACCTGAGACACAGAAGGGACAACCAGGAGCACCAACTTGGATGCTGTTGTTTTAACATCGGTGGGTTTGAGAGCTACGGCTGAACAGCTGCTTGATTTTATGGGTAATAGTAGGAATTAGGAAAGGTAAAAATTCCCAGCATCCCAGGCTTCAGACTTGGTGTCTTTGATGGCAGAGGATGCCTCTGCCCTGCGATGGCTGTGGAGTGTGAGTGGGATCCTTCTGTAATTCCTCAGGCTGGAATCAATCATCCCGGCTAAATCGGTGCCTCTTTGATCAGAGCAGCTCCTGTCCCGCATGGCTGGAGGTATAAAATCACCAGCCCTCCTGCTCCAAGAGCAGCACGCATCCATAAATCAGCCTGGCAGACCATAAATTCATTTACCCAACAGAGACACGGTCAAAAGCAGCTCAATGGGGTTTTAAAGGCCTTTGTGCAGTGCTGGAAATAAACAACGGTTGGAGGAGGGGGAGAGAAGGAGAAAGTGGCATCTTTATCCTCTGCTGACGGATGTGGTGCTGCTCGGAGGCCGGGTGGCCTTTCTTGGCTCCAGGGTGCTTTGGGAGTCTGGGGCTGGATCTCCCAAAGCCCTTCACAAGCCTCTCACTCACTGCTAAAGCAGAGATGGGGCAGAGAAGGGACTTTTCGGTCTCTTGGCAAAAACCTTAAAATATCTGGAAGATTTCTGCTTGGCATGGCTGATACCAACTGTCCCGCCTGTGCCTGCTGATGCCCAGCAAGAGCAAAATAGGAAATAAACTCACAGCTGAGCCCTGGTCAGTCAGGGGGCTTTGGGGTGTCCTTAGTGAGGGAAGTCTCAGACTGAGCAGCAAGGACTCTCCCTGGCAATGCCACATCTTTCCATCTGGATTTAGGCCATCAGACATCCAGACTCAAGTCTGAGCTCAATCTATAAAAAGTCATGTAAAGAGCCTTCCTGCAGTCATGCAAATCACAGCAAATGAAACCTTTCAGGTGCATCAGAACAAACCTAAGACACAGAGTTTCCATGGCTGTTTCCCCTTCCCTGCTCTCTGATTTCACTGGGTTTGAGAAATAGATATATTTTATATATATATATATATTTAAACAATTTCACAGCAGCTGTGCCAGTTGCTTCTAATAAAACATCTCTGCTGAAATAATGCAGTGTCTGAGAGAATGGGTGTAATATGGTTAAATGCTTTTACAATCCCCCATTAAAGTAAGTGGATAGAAATTCATAAAATATTGATGGCATTTGAAAAGTGTTCGTTCACTGAGCCATCCAGAGCACGGAGCAGGCCCGGAGCACGCAGTGCTGAGACAGATGTTGATACCAGGAAGTTTCTCTTGCTTTGGAAGAGAGGACAGACTTAGGTTAAACCACACTGCTGAAAAGTAGAGTGTTTGAGATCAAACCCTGCGCTGCAGTTTGTTTTAATCCAGTTACTAAACCAAGCAGGGCTCTGCTTTCCTGCTGAGTATGACAGAAATAACAATCCCAAGCTGGCAAGGATACTCCATTTCTGCTGCTCCACGAGCCCGGGGGCACTAATGAGACCTTGGAGTGGGGAAACGAGCTATGATTTAAATCTAAGTGATGAGAGAGGGGCTGGTTGCCTTTGAGTCAGCGCCGAGATGACCTGATCCTCTCTCCAAAGGCGTCTGGCTGCATGGCTTCCTGTCAGTGGGGAAGGAAAGAGCAAAGCTGGCTGCATCCCCCTGTACGGCAATTCCAGCCCACTCCCCTGCGAATTGAATTCGGCTGGCACTGCTCCAAAAGCTGGGAGGTTAAAGGAAAGGCGGGGGGTGGAATGTCTCTCTGGAGTTGTTTCTACCTGAGCAAATGTCTGGCTTCTCGCTGTGACACATTAAGATGGTTTGTTCATTAAAAACCGAAATTAAGATATGCGCTGTCCCTGAAAAGAAGGGATTGCATACATAAGGCTTAGCACGATAGTCTGTCTAAAGTTAAGATATGTATTGTCCTTAAAAGGGACAGATTGCATACATAGGGCTTAACTCAAGAAACCGCAAAATATCCTGTAGAAAAACATGATGTACGTCAAAGTGGAAACTATGTACGCGCATAACCAAATACACAAAGTTCACAGATAAGGCACCGAGGAAGATGAGGAACCTTTATCCCCGTGACCACCAAGAAACAAAGAAAACCAAACCCTAACAACAACTCGTGCAGACGCAGAGTACACAGGAAGAACAATGTGGCACCGGAAGAAGAAGAGTATAAAACTGAGGACTTTTAGGAGGGAGGGCGCGAGCCGTTGGTGGAGCGGTGACTCCCTGGCCGCCCAGCGCTGTTTTATTTGCTGTTGCTTGCTTAATAAACTAATTTGATCTAATTGACTTTGCCTCTGCCAATTATTTGAAGCTAACTTATAACACTCGCGTTGTGCCTGCAGCCAGGGGCTGCTCCGTGCAATGCCTGGGGAGAGGCCAAAGGGGCTGGAAAACTGAAGGACTCTGAAAATCACTGCAGGATTAGAAGAGGTGGCTGTGAGAGGGGCTAGGATGGACTGCCTGAGCAGAATTAAGTCAAGACTTGGTGTTAATCCAGCATTTTCAGGCTGAGAGCAGCTTTAAACTCTTTGAGAAAGGTGTGGATGAGGTTTGGGCAGAAGTAATCTACAGCTGCAGAGGGATAATCACCTTGGGAAGTGATGGGAGGGAGGAAATCTGTGGGTGAGGAGGGTGAGGAAGAGTTGGGAATGGCCAGTGCAGCACCCTTGCGTGGCTGTCTCCGAGGTGTCACACCAGAAGGTGATAGCATGGGGTTAAAATGTTCCTAAAATCATGGTAGCTAAAATGGGCCTTAAAAACAGGAGTGGGCATTGTCTTTACTAGAACCCTGCGAACTTACACCTGTGTACCCTCCTGTACAATAAATAAGAAATGCTATGGGAAAAGACGGCTTAAATTCATGCTTGAGCAAAACCAATACACACAATAGAACAATATCAAGTTAATAATCAACCTATGATTATGTAAAAAAAGAGTATAAAATGTGGCCATCTCGAATCCATGTCGGAGTCAGAGTTGGGTTTGTCTGTACCCCTGATTCCCAGAGCTCTTCAATAAAAGCACCTGCATATAATCATCCAGTGATTATGTGTTTCCACGCTAACAAAGGGACTTCTGTACCTGCCACAGAGAATAGTCCCAGACTCACCTCTGCCACTGGGCCTTAGCGCAATTCCTTTGGAGGGAAGCATGTAGGAGCAATCGCTACCTGTGGATCCCAGGGACCGTTATCTCAGGGCTGAATTCCTGCAGTAAATATCCCAGCTGTTTCCAGAATGAGTTTGGGAAACATCCCAAGACAAAATGTTCTCTGTCCTCGTGTGCCAGTCTGTTTTCAGCAGTCATCATCCTGACACCTCCTGCAAGCACTGGAAAGCTCCTGGCAGTTCCTGTTCATTAGAGATCCCAATTCCTGCTCACACCAGTTTTGCCTCCGTGTCACTCAATTGACTGGAGAGCACAGGAGACGAGGACCTGGGTTCCTATTTCTCATTTTGCAAGAGCAGCTAAATTAACCCTGGGGTCAAAGCCAAATGCCAGCCTCTCTGAACTCCTCCAGGATTCAGTGGCTGTGCAGCAGCACTGCTGGAAAAGTACCCAAGCTTGCTTTAAACTAGCAGTACTTTGCTCAGAGTGGGCAAATTTATTCTACTTTTTTGTTTTTTCAGTTCTCATCGACCTCCAAACTGCTGTTACCTAACTCTATAAAGCTTGTTTCCCCTATGTACAGACCTGCACTATAGACATGCTCCCAGCTCGATACTGTGGTAAGGACTCTACTCGCTGAAAACTGGGAATAATTTAACCCAGGATGAGTTTGCCCACGTTTCATTGGAAAAGCAGTCTTTCACTTCCCAGCCTGCACTCAGCCATGGTGAAGCTATTCTGGTTACCCAATTACTGTGTCTCATCCCAGAAACTGCTGCATATCAGAATTGGATCTCTTACTGGTGAGTAAATTAGAGTAAAACAGAGCTTTGGGATCCATTAGGAAGAAAGTGTCAATCTAAGGTTATTTTCTGCTTAGGTTTGCTTTCAATTTTCTCCACCTTGTTTTATCCTCCAGAATGGCAGCAGGTTGTGTATGTTTATTAAATGCACTAAATATTTCCTTATAAATATGCATTTGTTTAGTTTGCTTTCATAAATATATATTTGCAAAGACATATTTATACATACATTTATAAATATTAGTATAAATACATATCTATTTATACAGTAGGGTACAAACTAAATACAGCTATTAAAGGAATTAAATATCATTCAAAGCTTGCTATTTTCCAGCATATTGGCAGCTGATCTGTCTCTCTTCTCCCAGCTCTGAAATGTTATCCAGACTTGCCTGTGTGTTGACCCTCATATGCTGCACTTTGGGGAGTTTCTCTCACACTGTACAACAGTGTTTCTGTCTGAGAAGGAGCAGGGAAGTTGGGCTTCTGATTTATTGCTGATGAGGAGCAATAAATTTCCTTTAGGGGAAGCAAAAGGATGTAGATCATAGATGTGGGAACTCTGGATCAATATTTTTTCCTTTTCCCTTGCATAGGGTGTAAGGAGCTGCCGATCCACTCTCAGCAGAGCAAGCAGAGTGAATCATCTCTCAGTGTTATCTTCTTCATGTCTATGCTACTACAGAGAGACAAGTCCAAGAAACCTGAAGATTTTTTTTTTCCCCTAACCTTCACAGTGATTTTTTTTCTCTAGACCCAGTAAATTCTTAGCAGATCTGACCTGTTCTCTGTGAGGAAACCACCCCTGTGGCTTGTGTAGCTGCTTCTTCCACTTCCCGTGTGAAGGACAGCATTACAATCCCTCTGTCATCTCCTCTTCAAAGATGAAGATGAAAGAGCCCTTTCCCAGCAGCTGAAAGAGGTGCTCCAGTTAAAACCTCAGCCTGTGAACTCAGGAGGGATGGGAATCCCCTGCAGGCTTCCCCAAAAACACACACTCCCCAAATGTCCTTGCTGTGTAAAAGCGAGTCCTGAGTGCCCCAGGCCGAGCAATGAACTCTGCAATGATACATTATATTCACAGAACTCATACTATTTAATTCAAGACTATTTTTCATTGCCTTTGCTTTGGGATTACTATACCACTAAGGGATTAGATGAGTGATAACAGAGAGAGCAGAAAAAACATACCAGGAACCTTTCATTTAGAGCAGCTGTGATCATGCTTTTTAGATCCTGAACATGTCCTGTCCTAGGATTTAAGGTCTCATTACCTGGTAAAGAAGATGTGCTGTGTCATAATCATCACAATCCTCTTGCTCGGCTAAAATCACCTGTTAAAACCATTCCTTAGCCTGGAATTAGAACCTGCAGCACAGACTCCTCTTGCTCCCTGTCACCTGTACCTCCTGAGCCGCAGCCCATGTTCTCTGCTTGCCTGCAATAAATCAGGCACGCTCAGGGAAATTTGCCCTGGCACTGGGGTAAGTCTGCACAGGGCCATGAGGTGACCTGGTACGTGTCACCAGGGCAGATTTACCTGGCCAGGATGGGTTGTTCTGCTCTCTAAGGTTAATGAATGCTGCCTCTGAAGGCCAATACACACCCAGAAAATGCAGAATAACCTCTCTTTTTTCCCCCTTCCCCTCCTTTTCTCACTTGCAGATGCTGGCTGCACAGCTGGTAAAACAGATAGGTCTTTCTAACCCTTTCATGCATGTTCAGTGAGTCCAGGTAGGTTCATAAATATGGTAATGGTTCCCAGAGCATGTCTGGACTGGAAATAAGAGATAACTGCAGAAACAGCTCCACCGCAGGAGGGACTAAATCCACACTCCAGGTCAAATTAACAACCTCCCACTCCCCCCATTAGCATGAGGAAAGCTCTTGTGCTCACCTGTTTGCTGATTACAGCCATGAAGCTGTAAGCAAGCAGCTCTTGTTTAGCTTATTATCAGAAGGCCCAAGCTCAAGAGAGAATGCATTGATTTATACAATGGGGCATCCTGCCTGGTACTTCAATGCGGTTGTCCTGCTGAGAAAATTACAGATAAACTCTTCATTTATTGTCACTTTAAGGGAGAGTGGAAGAAAATGAGAAAAGGAAAAAAATAAGCCCCAAACTCAACAACTTCTGATAAGTGTTCCTGAAAAGGTTACTTTTTACCAGTCTGTTTCCAGAGGCTGATTCCCTGCAGATATAATCCTGGGGTCACTCCATCACGGGCTGGATGCGAGGACCACTTGTTATGGTCTCTAGCATGACACTGGCCTGGTGTCATGTCAGGTCGGTGGCACACCATCCCGTGGGCTTCTGGTGGCAAAGATGGGGCTGTACCTGCCCAAAACCACATCCAAGGATTTCCAGGACTGGAAAAATCACCTCCTTTCCTACATCAGAGGACGACTAATAGTGTGTGATGGTTTAGCCAAAGGGGGAATTAAAGAGGATCACTGTATTCTGGGACAGGTTACAGCACTTTAGATGAGGGAGGAATAAAAGAAAAAACAGTGAGGGAGTGGCAAGAGGAAGGAGATGGATCTCAGCTTCACCAGCCATGCCTTCGACAAATGTTTTGTGAGATCCAACCTTACCTTAAAAAATTAATATTGCCCAGAGCCCAGAAGTAAAACAAAGGAGTGCATCCAAGCAGCCAGGAGCGTGCACTGGGCACACTCTGATCCTGGGTCGTGCTGGGATTTGGGCAAGACCAACAACAAAAACTGGGGAAAGGAGTCACTGATTCCCTTGTAGCTTCTGGAAGCACTGAAGTTTGTTAAGCAGTAACGCATTTAGAGGGGGAGGGATGCCACACTGTGAGGGAAGAGGTGTTCAAACACTCCAGTGCAACAATAATCCAGTTTCCATGAGCTGTATTCAGCATCATGACGGGAGCCCCACATTTAAAATGAATGGTTGTCAAGGATTAACCAGTAGGTTCAAGATGAAGTCACCTCTCTCTCACATGACACTCAAGTGTATTTTTAGTCTGCCTCTTCCTTTTTCTCTCTATTCTGGCCAGGCTCCTTCTTTTTTCAAACATACTTTGTTTCTTTCCCATTTTAAGAGAAGCTGAGCTCTTCAAGTGTCATGCTGAAGGCACTTTGCTGTGTTTCAATATTTATACAATAAGGTGACCAAAATATGTATGTGGATCCTGTTCTGACAACAGAGCAAAAGTTTCTGTGTCTGTGCACCTGCCCAAAAATCCAGAGCTGCTCTCCTGGCTGGTCCAAGGACCTGAGGATTCCAGCTATTCAGAAGACTCTTCATCTTTCTAAATTTGCATATCCTGGCATGATACCTTCCAGGAATTTTAATTCTGTTGCTGTGGCAAAAGCACACAAGCAATGTTCTCTAGATCTTCCCTACACATGTATTTATCAAGGGGTGGCGGAAAAAAAAAAAGATGGAAGAAATATAGCAGAAATTGAAAGAACTCATCATTTCCTGAGATTTTCCTCAGTAATACGGTTGTACAGTACAGACCTTCTGAAGCTTTTAGATTTATTTCCTAAGGTTGCAAAAAGTAGCTGGAAGCCCTACTCCATTCAATATTGCTCTAACCTCCCCTTTGGTTTTGACAGTGATGGATTTTACCTTCTGCACTTAAAAAATCTTGCCCCAGACACGTTCTCCCTGAACAGCAGAGAGAAAAATCAGCTTTTCTGTCCCCAGTTCTTGCTTTGGGAGACCCCAGCCCAGCCCCAGCCACTGCTCCCCACCCTCACGCAGCTCTGGCCTAAGAAGGAGCAGGAAAGAATCAATCAAATCAGCTTTTCTGCCCTCAGTTCTTGCTTTGGGAGACCCCAGCCCAGCCCCAGCCACTGCTCCCCACCCTCACGCAGCTCTGGCCTAAGAAGGAGCAGGAAAGAATCAATCAAATCAGCTTTTCTGCCCTCAGTTCTTGCTTTGGGAGACCCCAGCCCAGCCCCAGCCACTGCTCCCCACCCTCACGCAGCTCTGGCCTAAGAAGGAGCAGGAAAGAATCAAGGAGAGAAGATGAAGAAAATATTTGGGAATAGGTGGTCCATGAGGAAGCTTGTGCCAGGTGTATGAAACAAAACCACAGTCCCAAGGCTCAAGGAGAGTTTGGAGAATGGTCTCAGGCACAGGGTGGGATAATTGAGGCTGTCCTGTGCAGGGCCAGGAGCTGGGCTTTGATGACCCTTGTGGGTCATTCCCATCTCAGGATATTCTATGGAAATTGGAAAAGCCTTGGACACTGCACTGCTTCATCCAAGCTGCTTTCGTAGGAACAAAGAGGGAGTTGCCATGAAGGCTTGGCAGAGAGGCCCTGGCTGATACACCTGCCATCCCCCTTCAGGTGAGCTGGGTGCCCCCAGGCCTGGCTGAACTTTGCACTTCAACTCTTTCCTCTGCATTTCCCTCTCTGAGGGTGATTTTTATTCTGATTCAGCTTCTTTCCACCTCATACCCTGCTGCAATTGTTTGCTTAACGCTGCATCTGGGAAAGCATCAGTTACTGACTGCTCACCTCACCCCTGCAGCCCCCCTGGCTCTGTACCTGCCCCAGCCCTCCAGCTGTGCCAGATGTTAATTAGGTGATAGCACGGCCTGCCTCGGGGCATTAGGAAGGACATGATCACTGTGTTTTAATTCCATCCATATTTCTCTTCATACATTTGTTTCCCTCTCTCACTTTTTTCCTTGTGCTCCTTCCTTTGACATCATAATTCTAGGGCTCCACCGGATCAGTTTTTAGAAGGTTTTTCTTCTCCTCTGCAGATACTTATTGCTTTGTCACAGCCTGTTTTACTTCAGAAATGTTTCTCCCACTTCTATCACTTTTTTTTTTCTTTCAAAAGATATAACTGCCAAAATGAAATCAAATTTGATGTAATTTCTATTTAAAAGACTTTGATTACAGGGGAAGGAGGAGGTTAAATGTCAATGAATGCATTGCTCCAGCTTTTATGAAAAGAATTTCAACTAATTGTTTCATATTATGCATAATTTTTCCATATAAAATTTATTAGCCCCCAGAATGCTCACAGATTTCTTTGACATACATGACAACGAGTAAGAAACAACAAAAAGCAAATACTTCTAGTTTAGAAATGGGATGTGAGGACACAATCAGTGGTCCCATGATTGTTCCCTATATCCGAGGCTGGACAGGATCAGGAAAAGGGCAAAATTCCCCCCAGAATTGGGGCAGAACCTCCTGGATTGGATAGAGGAGGCAGCAGTCCTGCCTGTGTGTATATAAAATTTATATAGCCCCCAGAATAAATATAAAATTTATTAGCCCCCAGAATGCTCACAGATTTCTTTGACATACATGACAACGAGTAAGAAACAACAAAAAGCAAATACTTCTAGTTTAGAAATGGGATGTGAGGACACAATCAGTGGTCCCATGATTGTTCCCTATATCCGAGGCTGGACAGGATCAGGAAAAGGGCAAAATTCCCCCCAGAATTGGGGCAGAACCTCCTGGATTGGATAGAGGAGGCAGCAGTCCTGCCTGTGTGCCCTTAGAGCAGCTGAGGAGCCACAGCCCCAGTTTGGATGATGTGACCCAAATCAGTGGGAAGGCTGGAAATTCAGGTAATTTGGGGTCTGTTTGCAGCATCTCTCTCCCAACCACCTCTGCTGCTGCCCGGGGGCCTCACCACCACCTCTGCTCCCCTCTTGACCCAGTGTGTTTGAAACACTTCTCCCCATCTGGCTTCCCCTCCACTGCCACCACCTCTTGCTTTTGCTTCCCCTCCTTGTTCTGTTTCACGCTGTGCATTGCACAAGCCTCCTTATCTGCTCGGTTGGTAATATCGGTTCATGCTTCCTTGTTCTGCTCATCCATAGGGAAAAAATGTGGTGGAAATCATTAGCCGTGGAAATCACAAAGTTTGGCCTGTCAAGGTGTGTGCTGAGGAGGAAATAGTAATTTTTCTCTGCCCAGTGAAGAGCCACCTTGAAAAAAGGGTGAACCGAGCATCAGCTGGCTCTGAGCTCCAGACTCTCTAATTCAAAACGTCCTTGATGTTACAATAACAAGAATTAAGCCTATCTAGGATGCTGCCAGGCCTTTCTTCCTCTCCATTTTAAACAGAGAACAGGGAGGAGCAAAAACTATTCCAGCTTCTCAAAAGCAACAACCAAAGTCTGAGCCCAAAAATGCACAAAGGTTTGGCATTTAAATATCACAGCTGTAGCCTTCTTAGAAATACCAGAGATACATAATGAATTATAGATTGGGCTGAGCTGCAAAATTCCACCCCCCTGCTTGTCCTTTAGTGAAGTTCTGTTCTGACCCAGGGGTTTGGTTCAGGTCCATCTCTAATTCTGAGTTCATTCCCCCTGTGATCTCTGACTTTTTCTGCCCTTCCCCAGGTTTAACTCTGAATGTTAATGAACTGGGAGGCATTGTCAGGCAAAGGGAGGTGATGCCAGGGCTTGGACATTTAGCACTGGAGCTCACGGTGGGGTTACAGATCCTGAAGCTTGGGATGGCAGGTTTTGCTCCTTTTTTAAATTTATTTTTATTTGGCGTCTCTCTCATGCTCCTGTAAAAGCCTTGTCAACACTCACTAACACATGAGCTCAAAATTTTAAGGTGTCCCTGGTCAGTGTTCATCAGTGTTGAAACTAAAGATGCCAAGAGAAACAGGGAAGATTTCCATGTCCAGCAGTCTCACTACCAAACCCCCATTTTTTACTCCACCACTATGGACCGCTTCCTTTATTTGTTATTCCTTTTGCAGACACCAGGACCTCATGATGTTTCCCACATCTCAGTATCTCGTCTGTGTTTTTATCCTCAGAAGTATCCCAGTGGCCACAGGATGGAATATCTGGGGTGGGAAGGGACATCTTGTCCAACTCCCTCGTTGTCTGAAATTCAGCCTTTCAGCCCTGGGAAGCCTCATAGAGCCCTGCTGGGGCTGGGGTGAGGAAAGAAAGGTGTGCAGCAGATGCTGGGGTTTGGGATTTGTGGCAGGGAAAGGATGTTCAAGAGCAGGACAAGGTTTTCAGTCCCGGGAAGCACTGTCTAAGTGAAAACTGAGACTGCCACACTGCCTCTGCTCTCTGTTTCTGCCCTGGTACTTTTAATTATTATTTCTCATTGGATTTTTTTAATCCCTCCTCTCTTAGTTCCGTTTGAAAAAATGTCTCCTGCAGATATAAAAGCAGGATAAATCACACGTGACCTTCCAACATGTCACCTTGTGCTTTCCTTCCACTGCTGCTCTTGGGCCAGCCCTGAGCAGAGCCATGCACTTGTTTCCCCTCAGGATCCCAGGTTTACTGATTTTGGGACCTCATTTTCCTTTGGGTAGAGGTTTGCACACCCTTCTATCAGCACTGGCTGGTGCCCTTTTGATGCCTTGCAGAGGCTGCCCTGGAGCAGAGGCTGGGCAGAGTGAAAGGATAAAGGGCAGGGATTTATGGAAAGGCCTTCACAGGGTGCACCTTGGGCAGTGCAGGAGTCTCACAGAGACTGCACCCAGGATGGACACAGCCACACGTTTTTGGGACAGATATAAGTTTTGTATCTGATTTGCATATCAGTGGTTAATTGTCCAATTACAGCTTCAGGTAGTGGAGTCCCATTTTCCCAGTTTGCTCTTCCTCAACTCACTTTTGTTTCCATTTCTCAGGGCCTGAGACATTGAGGTGTCCTTGATTCTCAGGCCTGGAGAGGAATTGTTGTGTCTGACCAAAATAGGAAAAGCAGTTGCTAACACTCTGTATGGAGCTCAGAGTTACACACTAAAGAACTGCAGGATTATAAATATATGAAAATATAAAAGCTAAAATCCTAAGGCATCACTTTCAGTAGCACTGGTAATGTTTGCACAGCCGGGACAAGACTGGGGATAGAAAAGTTTTCATCCCACCTTTCCCTGTTAGTCTTTCCTCTGCTTCCTCCATGGGGCAGGGAGAGCTCAGGACATCCCAGGGCCCTGGCACAGCCTCTTTCTGTGCCCTCCAGCCCAGACAGGGCTGATCAGCCATGATATTTCTGGGAATTACCACGCAGGGGAGAAGCTGCAGAGCCAGGCAACAGCAAGAGCATTTGCATCTTCTCCTCTGAGCTGTTTCCAGCCTCAAACCACAGAGTCTTCCCATCGCTTCCTGCCCTTTTTGCTGTGAGAGCTTTGTCTCTTGCTGCTGGGCATTGCTGGTGCTTCAGCATCAATCCTGCTTGAGCAAGGGCCACAGGTGGGCTGTGCACCGTGGCAGTCCTACATGTCACCCACCGAGAGCCCTCTGAAGACCCTTCTGTCACACCGAGGTCACGGTGCTGCTCAGCAGAGCCTGGGGCTGCTCAGAACCCGGGAGGCGGCCGTGGAGAGCAGAGCTGGGACACGGGCCAGCCAAGGTCTGCTCCATCTTGGCAGTGCTGCCTGGAAATCCTGCCTCCAGGAGCCCTACTTCATTAGGCAAATGGAAAATACGAACATCCTGACGTTGCCAGGGCCCTGACAGCAGCCACAGTCCCCGACTAGCAGGAGGATTTAATCCTCCTTTGACAGGGCATGGTGGGAGAAGGGTGCACGCCCCAGAGTGGTGGTGCTGCTCCTATCAGGCACCCTCAGTCCCACCAGCAGGACTGTCACCTCTACCTCTGCTCAACACTGCTTGAGACAGTGTTGAGACACAAAAAGTGTGTTGTGGCTGGGCAGACACACTGGTTTAGTATCTATTCCCCTTGTTTCCCTTTTTCTCACCCAGAAACTTCCTGCTGTGTTGGAGTTTGGGGCTGTTGTGTGGTGGAGATTTTCTTTCTTACAGAGCCAGCCATTTTGTAGGAAGCTTTGACAAAACAGATGGAAAAAAATCTGGAAAAATATAAGAAAATAGGGAGTGAGATGACAGTGAGAACATGAAGGTGCCTCGTAACCTGCTCAGCCTTTTGAGACAGACATCCCCAGGAGAAGCTCAAATTACAGGGCAGTCAGCTTGATGGGCTAAAAGAGCAGTGTCTGGAATTGTAAAGCCAGAGATAGAAACCCCTGCAATGGTTTTCAAAGGGCTCAAACAGATTTTGTAGGATGATTCCTGAGCATGGTTTAACTTGTGAGCACCCACGGAGCCAGCATGAGAGGCTTTTATTACTTGCAGCCTGAGGTTCAAGGTTCTCAAGACACAGGACACCACTGCTCTGGCTGATATGCCCAACTTCTGCACAGCATTTTCCCGTCATCATTAAAATCCCATTCACGGCAGTGGAACTCGGGGGTAAGGTATGGGAAAATCAATTGTTGGTGGCCCCTGACAAAGGCACTGCCGATGTCAGTAATGAACACCCAGCCACACGTGGTGTCTTGTCTTCACTGGTGCCTTCTGTGGGCAACCTCACCGTGCCCAGCACTCTGGAACTGCTCGTTCAGCAGGATCCAAACATTTCCAAATGGTTGCCACGGCCCTGGCCTGGAGCAGCCAGCCCTGCAATGAGGAGAGAGGCAGAGGCAGCGCCGCCACACCGCGTTCCCTCAGACCTGCCGAGACTCATCCTAACTGAGTTTTCATGGCTTTGTCCTTTTTGCATTTCCACTTCCCATTAAGCCTCCTCAGCCCTTTTATTAAGGTTTATTTTTACCTCAGTGCGAGAGGTTGGGAGCGCGTGGCTCCAGCTTTGGCTGCTTGGCATTTTGTGAAGATTGTGTCATGTGGCACTTCAAACCTCACCAAAAATAACTCCCTGTGCTCAGGAGCTGCTTTCCTACCTGCAGAGACCACTGCTTCCCAACCCTTTTGGGTTTGTTTTGTGGGGATTGCTGGGAATGATGGGGTGGGGGAAAGGGAAGAGCTGCTGGGTTTGAAGCCCAGGGGATGTGGAAAGGCTGTGACGTGTTTCTGCTATTTCAAGTAGATAATCCTCGTGGTTTCCTCCCTTCCTCTTTGCTGTGGGAAGGCGGAAGCAAATTAAGGCAACATCTCTGAGCACCAAGCAGGCCTGGGGTTTGAAAAGAAAGCATCTCAGAAGTGCTGGAGGAAAGAAAGGATTTGTTTTAGCAATGAGCAGTTGTTGGAGGGTATTAGGAGTGCCCTAGGGAAAATCAAATGGATTTACTCCAGCGCACTGCTGAGTGAGGGCCCCCACTTAGCCCAGTGTGAGCTCCTCGTGCCCTCAGCAGGAGGGATGGGACCTGATGGCTCCCAGCTTTGGCACAGGAGCTCTTCCTTCCAGAAACAGCAGGAGCAGAAAACATGGAGCCATAAGGTTCCTCTGGTGCCTGTGGGGCAATACCTCAACCTCAGCCATTCCCCACTTGCCTCCCGTCCTCCTCCAGCACAGAGTTGGTGACAGTGGCTCTTCCTGGCCTCTGCATGGGGACACAGAGCAGCAATCAGCCATTCCACAAAAATTCAAGGGGAAGAAATTCCTCCATTGCTCCTGCTAACCCCCAGCCATCCGGAATTACAAGGGGACCTGGCTGTTCCCTGAGAGCCCTTCTGAGAACCAGCAGTGCTGTACCACAGTCTGCTGAAGAAAATGTTAGTTTTCACCCCAAAACAAGATGTCCAGGATAACAAACCAAACACAGCTGAAATGAATCAGTTTAGAATATGTTATTTTCGAAGCCTTTTCTCCTGAATCTTGACTCTTCTTTCAGAGAAAATGAATGACATCTCAAACCTGGTTTTTCTCCTGTGAACGTCAAAATAAACACTGACAGCCTTATTTTCTGCAAACCATCTCTTTTTGTATTTGGGGTTGATTTTTATTCATTTTTTGAACTGGCAAAAATACAGTAAAGTCTTTCTCCCCTATATTTTAAGAATTCTTTGCCTCGCAATCAGATATGGGAAGGAAAAATTTATTAAATCTGAAAATTCCCACTAAGCTGCGTTGCACTTAGTAGCAGGTGGCATCCAAATTCCACCCTTTTGGTTATTCAAAATCCATGTTGCTGACCCTGTGCCCTCCACTGCCTGAGCAAGGGGATCCCATCCTGCTGGATTAACACCTGTGCCAGTTTCTTGGAGATCAGTGAAGAGAACAGCAGAAGTGACAGAGCTGGAGGTAGTCCTGCTCTAAATAGATAGCTGGGGGATTCGTTTTCTATATTAAAGTATTGATTTTTCATAAACTAAGAACACAAAAAGCCATGGAAAACAATCAGTCCCAGGGCAGGAAGCTGAAAAATTAGACAGCACTCTAAGCCTTTGTGATTGTGCTTGGTGCCAGGGCTTTCAGTTAAAAAAAGCCTTATTTACAGGCTTCAAAAATATCAGAGGTGTGGTTCTAACACTGGAAGTTCATTTACTCTCAAAGGGGAGGCTGTGAGTCTCCCATTCAGACACGAAACATCAGCGGAATCAGACTCATGGAATTTCTTGTCTGATCTGCTTGTGACTATGCTGAATAGATCCTCAACACAGCCTTTCATCTCAGCATTTCAGCTGTTGCATTTTCATCCTGTGATGGGAAATGAGATATGCAAAAAGAGACAGACACAACAGCACTATTTCCTTCCCTTTGCTTTCTGTCTGCCTCTCCATAGAAATTCTAACTTCAATCAGGAGCTAGAGAAGTTCAAGCCTGAATTAAAGTGTCACCTGGTTTCCAGTGAAAGTGATGAATCACTGGAAAATCGTTTTCAGGGAATGTGGTTAGATTCCTCATCCTGATACCAGTGTTAAAGGCTGCATGTCTCTGCTTAAACCATAACTCAATTGAGGTTCATGCAGAAACCAGTAACTGGAAGAAATCTATGGCCCTGGTTATACAAAACAGCAGAGCCATAAATCACACTTGTCTCACGTCTGCAATTTATGAAGCCATTACATTCAGAATTTGTTAGATTTCAAGTTTTGGTTCCAGTTCATTTTCATCTCAGCAGAGGAGAAGACAACAGTAAGGATTCTGGAATTGTCCTTAAATGTATGTGAAGACACTGTCAGACTGGGGTGGAAATCATATTTGGACTTGGACTTTGGTGCTCCCTAGCCTTGTTATCAGCATGGAGCTGGAACCTGGATCCATTTCTGGGAGGTATTTGTGCAGGAATTTCGGATATGCTGGGAACAGCTCTACCACACACGTGTGCACTTGAAGGCCCTGAGAAGGCAGCCGGTGCCCAGCCATGCCCAGACCGGCCTGAGCAATTCTCACAGTAAACCTGAGCTGCCCCAGGTACCTCAGGCTCCCTGTGCCGGGGCACGTCTGGTTTGTCCACACAAGCACAGCAACCATTTGTCCACGACTGCTGCATATTTGGTATCCCAAATAGTTGAAATCTGTTTATTTTTGCTTATCTCTGTGCATGACTTCCCAGTAAGGAGGAAAAAAAGTGACATTTTAGTGAAGTTAAGATGCTTAAGCATAATGCTGCCCACCACACACAAAGATTGCTTTCTTGGGGCAGGGGACAAACCTTGGGTGGCAGATTGCTGAGCTGAAATATTGTGTTTCTCTAATTTGTATGGAAGCTGTTTGGTTTTTTTTTGGGAGCACAGACCAGAGAAATAGTTCAGGTGGCAGAAGCAGTGACCCTGGTAAACTTTCACTCTTGAACCTTCTGGCTGTGTCTTTTCCTATTAGATGTGATTTTAAATAAACATGAAGGGACCAGACAGGCTACAGATGCAGGTTTCTAAGCAACACAGCTAAATCCACATCTGTGTTTAGAGGTGCAGACAGGACATCTCAGGACAGTTTTGAGTAAGTTGAGGTTTTTTTAGTTCTCCTTCCTTTCAGAGACAAAGAGCACAGACCACCAGAAAGAAAAATAATAAGCAAATAGCCTACTCTGCTGGGAACTGATGATTACAGGGGACTGTAAGATGAGGGCCAGCAGGAAAGATCTCCTCATTTTGAGGCCTGATGTGATGTGGCTGCTGATCTGTCATTTCCCATCACATCTGGACATTTTGTCAGCTGTCATGGACTGCTCAGGCCAGAAAGCCCCACTGAGGAGGGTGATAAAAGGCAGAGAAGGTGAATACCGTGATCGTGCACGAGACTAAGATGGGTGGGGAGAAAAAGCAGGGCAGAGCCTCAAGGCAGAGGATAAACCATGGCAGAGGGTAGAAACCACGCACATACTGAAAAGGCACCCTTTTTTTGTATTTGCTTTTTTTCATCCTGCTTCTTCATCCAAGAGCGGCTGTCATCTCAGGGACCTGCTCGGTGGGGCTCTCCAGACTAAGATGGGTGGGGAGAAAAAGCAGGGCAGAGCCTCAAGGCAGAGGATAAACCATGGCAGAGGGTAGAAACCACTCACATACTGAAAAGGCACCCTTTTTTCTGTGTTTGCTTTTTTTCATCCTGCTTCTTCATCCAAGAGCGGCTGTCATCTCAGGGACCTGCTCGGTGGGACTCTCCAGACTAAGATGGGTGGGGAGAAAAAGCAGGGCAGTCCCAATCTGGCAGAGCCTCAAGGCAGAGGATAAACCATGGCAGAGGGTAGAAACCACTCACATACTGAACGGGCACCCCTGTGTTGTATTTGCTTTTTTTCATCCTGCTTCTTCATCCAAGAGCGGCTGTCATCTCAGGGACCTGCTCGGTGGGACTCTCCAGCAGGGTCGTCGGACCCTGCCTGACCTCAGGCCTCTGGAGTAACTAAATTTTAAGAGACTATATAAAATCCACCAGCCTCCTTCTGGGGACGAGGGAGGGAGTTTCAATATCCTTTTCTGCCCCATGCCTGTGGGGGATTCCGTTTGTTAAATAAACAGGGGTTTTGACTTTCACTCGAGAAATTATTTTGTGGACCTGTGGGAGAGGGGCTGCTGGGGCCTGCTTGCCTGGCAGGTAGGAGAGAGAGAGAGAGAGGCCCTTTTCGGGTTGTTTCCTCCTGGGTTTGTGTCCAAACCACCACACCATGTTCAGCAAGACGCTCGCTTGGGAGTGCTGGGAGATTTAACTCTGCAGATGGGAGGAAACGATTTTCAAAGTGCCTGTTTGTAAGCCAGCTCCAAAATGACAGCACTGCCACTGCTTCTTTTGTTCTAAACACCCAATTAAACTGGCTGTTTACACCTGCCTGCCAGATTCCTGTCTCCCAGCCCAAAAGGGCTGAGCAGCTAATGAGGCACAGCACAGGGAGTGACGGGGAAGGTGGGAAGTCTCTGAGAAACCACAGACTCAGCCCAGTCCTGTGGCAAAGCAGACAGAGGCTGTGCCAGGGTGGGATCCTTCCCAGCCTCCTGGGGAAAGAGGGGCACACCTGGGTGGTGCCAGTGGCACCAAACAGGCTCTGGGCAAAGCCAAGCCCAGACTCCTTCTCTAGGAGACTGGAATAGGAGCAGCTATCCCTGCAGCCTTCCTGGCCCATGGTGCAGCCAGTTTCTTGCTATGGGACATTCTTACTGCAAGATGAAGTTTATGATTTATTCACATGTAGGAAGAGTAAGGAGAAAAAATAAGAAGAAGTTGAGAGATGATGGCATCGAGGTGAAGGTGGTCACCAGAGTGCTGTGAGATGGAATGAGCAACATTTGGAGCAGATTAAATAAAGATTCTCACAGTAACTTCTGTAAATCTGTGACCTGGAACTCTCTGAGAGTCTGTATTTCCCCAGGAAAATATGCAGGTCAGAGAGCAAGGGAGGGGGGGATATCAGTCACAGATTTCCTTCATGTGTTTCAGATTTTATTTTTTTTTCTGCTGAGAGGAACAAAGTTTGAAAGAGGGAAATTTAGGTGAGATATACGGAAGAAATTCTTTACTGTGAAGTGGTGAGGCCCTGGCACAGGGTGCCCGGAGAAGCTGTGGCTGCCCCTGGATCCCTGGCAGTGCCCAAAGCCAGGTTGGATGGGACTTGGAGCAACTTAAGATAGTGGAAGGTGTCCCTGCCCAGGGGAGTGGAACAAGATAATCTTTAAAGTCCCTTCCAACCCAAACCATTCCATGATTTTATGGTCCATGATGCGTTGTCCTCAGGGAATGTCCAGAAGATTTCTGCTTTGTGAAAATATGGTGTAGCATGTCCCTGATGACTGTGGTGCCCACATGAGAAAAATCTGCACTCACCAAGCCCTGGAGAAAGATTCCTGATGGAGGCCAGAAATAACATATTGCACATCTGCCAACTTCTGAAGCAGGAAGCCCAGCTTTCCTCCTCCATTGGGGATGATAAGTCTTTCTTCTCCTGTTGTTTTGAGCAGGACAACCTATATTTTGATGGTACTGACTGAAACTCCTGCCACTTGCCCCCAGCAGACAGTGTGCGGTGCTCAGATGTTTGTTTGTTACTTTTCTTGGCGTCCAGTGGGTAAGGGAAAATTTATGTTCACCTTTTTATAAGCTCCTGGTAAAGGCAGAGCCTTGTGTTATGAGCTACAATGCCCACTGGCCTGGTGATTTATTGGGAATGAATGTCACTGTTGTATCCCTTTCTTAAGGCGTTGGTTCTAACTTAAATGTGATGATCTGAGAAGTGTTTACTTCTCTTTTAGAGAGAGCTGGAGCTCTGCAAAGAGGCTGAAAACATCCCCAAAGGGAAAATCCAGCTCAGCAAACATTTGAATGAGCCCTTGAAGGTACAGTCTGTGTGTGTGGTGAGGACCTCTGACGTTCCCTCACCCGAGGCTACGTGAGGCTGATCAGGTTTGATTGCGTGCACTGCAGGCGTTATTGATCACCCTGATGATTGATGGGCTGGTCCCTGTCAGGGCCTCATCTTTGATGTAATTGCATGAGTGATCTGCCAAGGCCAAGCTCGTTGTCCCCAGAAGTGCTAACTATATTTAATATACATGTGTCTGTGTTTATAAAATTCCTTTCTCACAGAGATTAAATTATTTCCAACGGTTCTGCGTGCCTCTCCTGGACTGCGGGGAAGTGCAGATCCATAAATCAGCGGACTGGCAGAGATGAAAACCTGAAAGGTTGGGCGGTATGTGCTGAATCCATTCCTGTTTGACACATTCCCTCTGCGGCTGAGTGGCAGGAGTGACATTGGGTTTGCCCTGCACAGATCCTCGTGGTTCGGAATGTGGGGACCAAAGGAGTCCCCAGCAGCAGGGAATGTGACCCTCTCCGAGCAACTCAGCACAATGTTTATCCTTGCAAGGCTGGCAGTATGTATATAAATATATAGATATTATAGCTGAAGTGGCACCAGATGGATAATTGCAGCCCCTGAGTGCCTAATCTACTCTCCAGGACATGGGCAGTTTTCTAAGCCAACAAAACTTAATTGAACTTTCTGTTCCAGCTGGAAAAGGTTATGGATCTAGCAAGTGCAAACGGAAGGCAGGATGAAAAGGTCAGATGTTCTGTTCTCTTTGTAATGGATTGACCGGGGACATGTTTTTATCTTTCTCACAACCACTGGATTGTAAAACTTAATTAGCAAGTCACTGCTCTGCCCTGTCTGAAGGCATATGTGTGATGATTACACATAGATCACGTTTTATGGGTATGTCATGTTTTCATCCCAGAGTAACAGCCTGCGTGAGCGATGCTTTTGTCACATATTTACATCGATAGTTCAGGGAAGGGCCAGTAGGACAAACCGGAGAGCTCCCCTTGATGTCAGCTCCCAAGAAATCAGCTTCTGGAGCTGCAGCTGCCTGAACTGGGCTCTCAGCTGCTCCGTTGGGACGTGGGAGAGGAGGCATTGAAAGCATGGGTGTCTTGGTGTTTTGTTTGAAAGAGGTGTCTGCTAAGGAAGGCAGGAGCCTCCTTTGAAATGGAAAACATGATCCCCTTCCCCTTCCATTTCAAGGGAGGCTCCTGCCTTCCTTAGCAAACACTTCTCTTTCAAACCAAGAAAACAGGCAAATCCAAGAGATGTGGAGAGGAATGGACATATAACCAAGGAATAATTTGACATATGGGAGAAAAAATTTCAATAAAGAGGTAGAAAAATTTAAAGGATTTGTGTAAAGAAAAATGTATCAGCATAGGAATGTCTGACCTGCAGCCCAATCAGCCTGATTGAAGAATGATGATTTCATCGTTGGAAAGTGTGGTCTCAACATCTGAAAGCATATTTTTTTGTGTCTCCAAAGAGGTGAGAAAATAGAGATAATTGTTTCTTTTATATTAGATATGAAGGGAAAACTTTCAACAGTAAAGGACAGTTAAGGGCTGGAACAGATTGCTGTGAGATTGGAACCACCAGAGGTTTTTAAGAGCAGGTTAAACCAACATCTGTCAGGAAAGGTTTAGAAGTAGCTGGTGGAGACTTGAGGCAGGGCTGGACTGGGTGACCTCCTGAGGTAGCTTATTTTCAAATTTGTTTTTGGTGATTTTATGTAATTCCACTCCCTTTGTAGTGCAGCTCATCTCCAGAGCATCAGAAATGGTCTCAGTGAGTCAAGGACTCCATGCAGGATGAAATCTGAATTAATCACACACATACAGAGTCACGATTCAATCCAGGGAAGATCTTTTCATTTATATTTCAGTTGGGAAAGGGAGAAAAAGGATTTAAAGGACATTTCAATTTTTCAGTGGGATAATTATGAAGTCTAGAATTTCCCTCTTCATACAATAATGTTTTTCCTTGTTGGCATTTTACCTAGACACACAAGGCTACAGCTGCTTCCAGTTTGTAAGAAATCCTGCTGTTTTTCTGGAACGTTTGAACAATTAAATTGATGGATAAAGAGAGCTGCACTTAAAACTAAATGAAAGAACAGAAACACTTAGTGTCTATCAAGTTCTAGGGATTAGGATTCTGATGTAACACGCTTTATTTTATCTCTGGAGCCATCATAAGTTTTGATTCCCAGTATTGCTACAGTCAAATACTTTTTCTTTTCATTTCTCTGTGTTTGAGTCTTTCCAAGAGGTCATCTGTTGTCCTCAGCTGATGTGCCAAGACTCACATACTTCCCTCTTCACACCTCCAGCATCTCTCACACTCACAGGCTTGGGAAGAGAGCCCAGAACTGTGCTGTATCCTAGACCATGCATTTCGGCAGGGCCACACATGAAATGAAGCCTTGGTGGAAAGCACAGGCTCCGCCTGGAAGCTTGGAGTGAGAATTTCTCCCCCGTGTGTGAAAAGAGGGGTTGTAGGAATCCATTTCCACACTTGTGACACATCAGTGTTCCATCACACCAGAAATGCACACAGGAGAGACGTCCTTGGCATCAGCAGTCAGGGTGAATTCTGACTTTTTGGAGCAGCAGTTGAGATTTTTGCATTCCTAAAGCTTTGCGACCAGAATTTTTATATGGATCCTTCTCTTCTTTAAGACCAAGTGAACTTTTTCCCTTTTTAAGTGGGTTACTGCGTTCATGGGCCCCTTCCTTACACAAAGTGTGGGTGACAGAGAGAGTCCAGGAAGCAAAGGCAAATATTTCTCCTGAGAAACTCCTGGTGCTGCAAAGCCAGCTCAGGAAGGGACTGGGAAAGCTGTCAGCACAACTGCACAGGGAAGATAAAGAGACAGGAGCCACTGCCTGAGCATATCTACAACACATCAAACATCACCAAGTCAATCAAAGCACCATTAATCCATTGGACTCTGACCCTTCCCCTCGGGTGCTGCCAGATCCATCAGCTGGGGATCAGCGGGAGAAAAGCAGCAGCATGGCAGGTACTGGTCACCGAGATAACAAAACAAGAACCCCTTCCAGCTCCCTGCTCTGCCTGGGGATCTGGACAGGCAGCTCAGTGCAGTCAGGCCACCAAAAAGACTTGCTTAAACGGGATTTTAAGGAATGATGGCTCTGCCACTGGGGGAATCAAGGCACAAAAAGTGGTGTGTTAGTAGAAAAGCCTGCAGCACTGCCTTCCCTTCTCCTGCCTTCTGCATCCCAGCAGTGTTCCACAGTTAGGAATGCGATCCCTGGGGGAAAAAAAAAATGCCAAACGACCAACAAAACAAAACAGCCTCAAAATTCAGTTTTACTTGAAATTGGAGAGAAACAATCAGACATGCAAGTCCTAAAGAAACGAGGAAATATTGGTGAGTTTTCTGTGCAACCTCTCCCTTGGGATCACTTTCTTTAATAATTTCAGCTGAGAGCTGTGATCTGTGCACGCCAGGAGAAGGCTGCCCATGCCTCAGACATCTGGATTCCAGCCCTTGCTGCGGGCATAAAAATGCCAGTTTCCAAGAGAAGATGTTAGTTGTATCACATGCAGTAAAACAGTGATGACTGGATCATCATTATCATTCAGTGCTTACATGGGGAAGGGATTTGTAAACGAAATGCTCCTCAGTTGAAGTGAAAACATTCCAGCAAAGCCCAATGGATGCAAACTTCAAAGATGTGTTCAAACTCGGATGGAGATGTGACTCTAAATAGCAGCAGTAATTGATGCCTGCAACAGCTGAATGTTGTGAATTCCTGCCACTTAGAGCCCTGAAAAAGACACCCCTGCTTGATTTAAAAAGGTGTTACACGTAAATGGGAAGAAAGGAATTGATATAAATTAGTGGGTGAGAGACAAGGCCTTAGATTAAATGAGAAGTTCTAGACAGCAATACCTCCATCAATGGTGATGTGAAATCTGCTTCCAAAAGGCCACATGAGTGTTTCCAGGACAGTGCAATTCCACCCCCTGCACATGCACAGGTTGCAACTCAGAGCCAGAACCTACTACGTCAAAATAGCCACTGATGGTGACAAGTAAAATAAGTTTAGAAAGACACAAAAATATTCATTAGCATCATTTTCGTCATCATCTCCATCTTCATTGTCAACATCCCTTCTGTCATTAAAATTTCTTAATCATCTGAACTGCAGTTTAGCCAATTAATTGCCTGGATATTATCCTGCCCAGTAATCTTGATCACTCAAAGACATGTCATAGAGACAGCCAAAAGGAAAAGGGAGAGAAAACAAGAGTATTCAAACCCACAAAAAGACTTAATCTAAGAAAGGAAACCTCCAGATTGTCTGAGAGATTTTGTGATACTGGTGGAGGCTTATTCTGAAGACCAAGTTTGGGCAGGGGAAGACCCAAATATCCCATTCCATATTTTGATATAATGGAAGAATTTTTCTTTTAGAAAAGAGGAAACAGTCCTACATCTACCCATTTTCTGTCTTTTTAAAATGGTAAAAGTTGAAGAAAACACGTGTTCTACTCAGTCTGTATTTATCTCTTGTTGGATTTTGACACTCTTTTTCTTTTTTATATTTATGTCAGGATTTCTTTTTAACACGGGCAAATTTCATTAAAAAGTCTTGTAGAGGAGAAGTTTTGACATCTTTTAAAACATTATTTGGGTTGTTGTTGATGTTGCTGTTGATGCTGTTGTTGTTGTTGTGGCTGCTGCTGCTGGGAACATATTTTAAATTGACCTTATCCATAAAAGTGACATTGACATTTTCATGGCATGATTCTGTGTTAAGAAGAGATACCCAAACTTACTGAATACATAAGGGCACAGAGTTATTTAGCACATAACTCTGAGCTGATCTACCCTTTATTTAACTCATACAAGATTGGTGCTGATCTGTAGGAGTAAGTTACTCTCATTCATTGTCACCCATGACAGCACACAGGCAGTTGGTGTGAAGTGATGACGCGCTCCAAGTTCAGCCCATCAATCCCTGCAGCAACTTTTGTTCCTCTAAACACATCTTTAAACTGATGGAGTCCCTCAGATGGAGAATAATTCCTGCAACAGCTCCCAGACTCTGTCACAGCATTACTGCATTCTCAGCCTTTGCCTCTGGACAGAATTCCTTGATCTTCTTCTGCAAACATTTCTCAATTTATAAACTGGGAATAATAATTCCTTATTTCTCTGTAAGAGCTCTGTGAGGCTTCATCCAGCCAATGTTAGTAAAGTACTTGGAGATCTCTGGATGAAAGCTGCTGCATAAATGCATAGTTTTATTGCTGGACTAGCAAATGTTATTACTCTTCTAAAAAAAAAGATATGTAGGTAGAAAATAGCCAATCTCAATATTTATAAAAATTCTGCTTCCTCATAAATACCAAAGTTCCATAATCCGCGCTGGAGCTGTTGCTTCTTTATCTGCATTTGAATTTTAATGAATAAAAAAGCCATTTTTTTTGGTGACAATTCTTTCAGACCTGGCTCTCTGCAAAATTCCGCTTTCCATTTCAAAGAGTTTGTGTTTTGTTGACTTTTAACACTTTGACAAGATTGACTGACAACCATAGACCTGAAAATCCCACTGATTTTGCCCCACAAACTGAAGCAGCGAAACAAAGTAGTCCTTCCAGCCCCACCATAGTGCTTGAAATGTGCCACCAAGGACAGGTCCACAGCTCAGCCCAGCTGAGAACCTGCAGAGCTGTGGTTTTGTTTGAGGATGATCATTTCGGGTAGAATGGAGAATGGAATTCCTTAAATCTTGGCAGAATGTCAGGATTGCCAGGGTCCAGCTCCTGGTTCTCCCAGCTCCCTGTCCACTCTCCCGGTACTTCCAACCCTATCCAGATGTTCTGGTGCATGTCTTCCCTGTCCACCCTGCAGTTTGGACAGGGTAAAGCCCTGGGCAGGAGCTCCCTGTGCCCACCAGACACACGAGATCAGCCGTACCAAAGCCACGCAGTGATTTTGGGGAAGGCTTTGCTGTGGGCAAGGGCTGGAGTTGTGTGAGTGTGAGAGCAAATCCACCAACGTCCCTGTGCCTGTGTGCCACGTGTGCCCTCCATGCTCATCCATGTGCAGCAAATAACTCCTGAGACAACCCCTGCACTTGGTTTGCATTCAGCCATCTGTGAAGAGAAGGATTGACACTTCCCTACAACAGGAGATATTATCTGATTATACCCCTGGTGTGCTAATGCAGGGCACCTCCCAGCCAGCAGGAGATGCATAAATGGCTCCGCAGACAGCACAAAGGGTAGCAAACAACCATAAAAAAAATAATTGTGGATAAGACTGTCCTTGGCTTCCAATGGATCTCTCCAGATGAAGATTTGGGATGCACATTCCTGACTTCTGGCAGTTCTGATGTCACTACCCAGGACAGAAAGTGGGAGCAACAGGTATTTTTAGTGAGACATTTCCAACTAGGAGGCAGATCTAGATAAGACTCCCATATTCTCTTTTCTCTGGGGTAAATAGCAACACTATGGGAAACATGGCCAAAAATTAGCCCTGTCTAGGTTTATATGCAAGGTGAATCCTTGAAGTGTAATCTGTCACTGGAGTGGAGAGATAAAATGTCTTTGAAGTCAGAGGACTCCAGCAAGGCTTAATGGCCACCACTCAAATGTGAAATTCACTTGTGCTTCCATTATCTCTTCTCGTAACACTCTGTAGTTACAAAGAGCAACAATAATTTCAGCAGATGAAGCTTTGCAGTGTCCCGGTACATACGATAAGTATTGTCCTCAGCCTGCAGAGGAGAAAAGCACAGGGAGATTAAATGGCTTGCTGCAAAGTGCACGGGGAGTCATTGTTCAGGTCGGTTTAAACACCGTGTTCTCTGATAGCTCATTCTGTGTCTCAATAACCAAAGCACTCTCTGGCTCTGCAGCGTAACTGTGTGACACGGGTGAGATTGAAAGTGATGTCCCTGAGATATGGACTCTGGAATTACCCATTCCTGGTGAGATCCAGCACCTCGTGTTCTCTCCAAGCCCAGTGCTGCAGAGTGCACTTCTGTCAAACACAGGATCTGTTCCATCAGAAACACCTTTCCCAAGGATTTCTGCTTCATTTTCCCTTTAAGAGTCTTTATATGCTCAGTACTAAGCTGCTCTTCCTTCTGTTGTTGCTTACGTTCAAGGAAGGAGGCAGTTTCCCCAGCAAAGCTACAGGTGTGTTAGAAAATCAGGCCTCAAACTGAGGGTGATACAGAGAAAGAAAATTGCTGCTTTTGAGTTTTGCTGGTGATTGAAAGCAGTTTTAATGTGTGACAGTTCCACCTGCACAGCAGGACAAAATTCTTGGCAATTCATTTCTTTTTCATAATAGAAGATCACCGTCTAAAAGGGAAGAAAACATCCTGGTGATTTATGATTCTGGTGTGGAAAGTCAATCAGACTTAACCCTTCAAGCTGTGGTGTCACTGAAAACCCTGATCTTCAGACCAGAGTATGGGTATAAGGTACAGGTTGGTACAACTTGTTGCCTCTTCCTTCCTGCCATTTCCTTTGGAAATGCTCCATGGATTCTGAGTTCAAACACCAACGCTAGATGGTTGCTGTCTGATGGCACCAGTTGTTGTACAAATCTGAAAACAATCCTCTGTCCATAAGACAGGAGCTATTTGACCCTTTTTTTTTTTAAATAGTCATCCCATTCTCAGTAACTACAGTAAGAAATCCACAGGGATTACATTGGTTGGGGCCATAAAATACCACTTGAGGTCCTTTCTTGTCATCCCGCCTGTATTCACAAATCTGGTAGGAATCACTGTCCCTGTTTGCCAAGTGTGGTCACTTTGACCAACAGGACCCAAAGCTGGAAGGGAAGAACAATTGAAAAGCATGAAACTGTAAATCCTACTGAAAAATTAGAAAGGAAAAGATCAATCTCATTTTCATTCATATATGAATGAACTTGAATCCTCGGTTGTTTTTCACCTGAGAGAGAGTTTTCATTTGTCCAGCAAGGTTGCAGCTCCATCCTAACCATGACTGAAGATGCAGCTGAGCAGAGTGGGCTCCAGTCACAGGTGCTGTGTGGGCCCATACGAGGGGGTTGGAAAATGGCTCTGGAACGCTGGGATGCTCCCAGGCTGTGCCACTGACATGAGGCCCTGCAGAAGGGATCCTCCTTTGTCTCTCTTCTTTGCCTGTATTTGATGTCTTTTCTTCTCTGTCCAGAAGCTAAAACAAGGCTCAGCCCAGGTTCCTGAGGGCTCCCATATCATTAACACAAACAGCAGAAAGTGACTTTGAACATGAAGGACTTCCCGAGCTTTGCAGCAGCCCTTGCATCCAGACTTGCAGGGATCTGTGATGAATAGCAGATGATTGCTCTTTTGGAAGGACTGGGCTTGCTTCAAGTTTAATCAGTAAACAGCTTCTGATGGTTTTTTTCTGTTCTGTAAATATCCCTCAGTCTTTTTGAGGTGACCGTGGCCTGGTGCCTCTGTCACACCCCGAACTCGGCCAAATGTGTGACACCTGCTCCACTCGCACACGCCCCCTGAATTACTGGGAGAAATAAATGCAGCAAACATTGCCCTGCAATTCAGAGCTGTCATCCCAGGGTGACCAATGGCTCCCGGAGTTTGTTGGACAGAGAGGCAGATTTTGTCCTTCAGAGACAGCGACCTTTCCTTCCCATGCAAATAATTTCCAATCAAGCTGCCACACAGAGCTATTGCAAGCAGATGGACACATGCAGACAGATTTTACATGCCCTGAGAGTCTCCCTCACTCTCTCACAATAAAGAGGATTAAACTGAATTATCATCTGGCTATTTGGGGTTTTTTGACAAACCAGCACTGAGTCAGATATCACTTCATACTGTCACAGTTCTAGATATAACAATTTTTTCACACCCCAAAACAGGGCTGAATTTACATTATACTGTTTGGGAAAATTTCTTGATAAATCTTCCTTTATATCAGACAGTTTATACATTCCAGCTGTTAGCACTCAGGCTGATAATGGGCATGCATGTGTCTGGCTCCAAGAGTAACACACGGAATATAAAATCCCAAATGAGATCCAATACAAGGGAAGGAACCCCCACCAGGCAGTGGCCTGGGATAGGTATCCATGTCCCACAACACGTGCTACTGTAAATTTCAGTGGTCATGCTGGGAGAATAAATATCTAATAAGAAGCCATGAAACACCAAAGTCTCAGTGTCTGAACCTCAGGGTCTTGTGCTGCATAAATGATGCCTGGGATTTTGCCCGAAAGGAAGCCTAAGGGCAGGTCTACATAGTGAGGCTGTAGAATATTTAAGCAATTTGAGATATATTTCGGCCCTATTTTCTCTGATATTCATAGAGGAAGAATTCCAGTTCAGGAGTGTGGATTTCCTGGTAATCCACAGTGCCAGCTTTCCAAGATATACCCTCCCAGCAACACCTGTGCATGAATCTGACCCATTCCTGAGTCTCCTCTGCCCAACGGTGGCAGCAGCAGGAGGAGCCCTGTTTCTGCAGCCTGCTGGAGGCAGTTTGATTTAATGTCTGATTGCATTTAATTTGTGGCAGCAGCCCAGATGCTATGGCCATAGGTGCCTGGAAAATCATTAAGCAAATGCAGTAAGACACATGGAAGCCTAAATCAGAGCCCAAGGACACCTGCATCCTGAGATATTGTCTCATAGCTCCAGGACATTTGACCTTAGCCTTTATTCCATGGTCATGAGCTTTTAGCAAGTGGTTGGAGAGGGACCAAAAATTTGCAGGAGGAATGTTTTCTGCAGAAAATGGACTGACCTATTTTTTATGCTAACAGTGAGCTTCTGCCTCGAGTCAGAGCTTGAGCTGTGGGTTTTCACAAAGCTGTGAGGTGACAGCCTTTACTCCTCAGGTAAAACTGAACAATGGAAGAATTGTGCTTTTTGGGTCGTAGAGGTGGAATTGACCTAGAGGTGAAAGGCAAGGTCTTTACACACGTTGAGCAGCATTTTGCCCCATTGGATAATATTTTAGAAGGCCTGAAGGCAGAAAAGCACAGCTCAGTGTGAACAGACCAGGGCCTGAAAGAAAGAGCTGCTCTCACTGCTAAGATCTGGGAAATATGGTTGCAAAAGGCTCCACTGGAAAGAAATGAACAAACTAAAATTAGTTTCAAGCAAGCAAATAGAAACATTCCATTTTGAAAAGGTAAGAAATGCTGCACATTTCAGGTTTGAAACATGTCTTTCATGCCAGTTTGCTTCAAACTCAACCACAGAGAAGACCAGCAAGAAATTTTTAAAACTTGCTTTTATTGCCCATTTTTATTTTTTTCCCCAAAAGTGCCACCTGGTTGGAGCTAGAATGTCTGTATCTCAGGAGTGTGATGGTAGATTTCAACACTGAAAATCCTGAAAAGCTGACAGATATGCCTCATTTGAGCAGTCTGGATCTTAGTTGTGATATGAAATTGTGCTAAACAACCCACAGAAGCAGGAAGAGAGTATACAAATTCTGTTTTCTTGGATTAATCAGACTGCTGGGATCTGCCACAGGGGTTTGGAGGTGTTCCTGAGGATTGTGCTTATTATCGTATCGATTCCTTTCTGCTTTTAATCTGTTTGCTGCAAATCAAAAACTCAAGTGAGGTTAACTCCAATTCCGTGTTCAGCTTTCCTCAATATCAAACAAATTTATTTCCAACAGGAATGAAAACTGCCAAGGCTTCTTCCTTTTTCCAAACAGTTTTCCCATTTCCAGAAACAAAATCTTGGGTTGTTCTCGGTTCTTGAGGGAGAGGAGTTCTTGAGGGAGAGCAGGTTTTGGGGTGTCTGCATTCCACATCCACTCTGTACTTCAGGATCTCACCCAAGCAAAGAATTTTGGGGGGCTTGAAGGACTTGTGCTCTGAATCAGTTCTGGGCTGAGCAAATTTCTTCTTAGGGTGGAGAAATGAGCATTTTTTGTGGCTGGACAGCAGGGTGAACCTGTTTGAGTGGTGTCGTCACAGAGTGTGGATGTTTCTGGCTCACTTGGCAAAGCACATTGAGGCACAAACCCAGGAGTGACCCAGGTACACTCTGGAGGTCAAACTCAACATCGAAACCTGAAAACGTGACTCCAGTGTGTGTAACTTGGGCTGTATTGGAAGCACAGCTGAAGATGTAGGAACGTTTATTGTGTACGTGGAAGAGGATCAAGGTGAGCAGGGAGCTGCCCATTCTCATGCAGCTCTTCTTTCCCATGGCAGGAATCCCATCAGGAGCCCACAAGCAGATGAGACCTCTCAGGCACACGGCAGGAATCAGAAGCAAAGGTAAAGATGTGAAGCAACTCTGAAAGGCTCCACGTCACCTGTCAAGGCATCTTACCTGATCTCACCTGCAGAACACCGGATATCTCTGTGAATTGCCTGGTCCTGCCCCCAGCAGAGACACCAGGAGCATGGACAGCTTTCTGCCAGGAGATTGGATCCATTTGGAATGGATTCGCTCCAGGAACAGTAAAACAGCTGCCGCCACTCACTCCCCGCTTCTTTTAATGTAACCAGAGACTTAAACACGACTGAGTTAATCTTGGAGGAAAACAGAAAATACTGTAACAATAGAGGCTGTAACATGGTTACAAATGAGAGCTACTGCTCCCCTCTGCATTTTGAATTCCTGGGATAATTCTGCGGAGCTTCATTACCAGAGTATAATTGTGTTACAGAACTCTAAATCACCCCGCTACACTTAACTGGCAATAACATTAAGATAGTGCAGATATTCATTTTAATTAAAACATAGCCTCAAACTATTTCCCTGCTCTAAGAGGCAAAACTTTTTCCTCCTTTTTTTTTTCCCCAACTCCAAAAACTTTCATTTGTTCCCAGTGTGTCTCTGTTCACCAGAGGGTCCGGAACAAAATTGCAATTAATGAACACCTTTCTGCAAATCATTTCTTCCCTGTGAGCACCTTCCCCTCCATGTGGATGACTCTGCTGCAGGGAGGGGGATAGCTTTGGCTGGCTCTCAGTGTGACCTGCATCTGTCTAATTCTAGCAGAGCACAGATGATCTAAACTGAGTGTTTTATCTGATTCAGGCTGTTAAATTCAGAGCAGACCACCTGGCCAGCTCTTGAAGCCCACAGAGACCAGTGCAAGTGGAAAATTCCAGTTGAAGAGAAGACAGGATATGCTGGCAGCCTTTATTAATAAATTCTGTTCTCCATATCAGTGCAGCCTATCAAGCACCTGAACAGAGAGGAGCAGAGGTGCAGCCTGAGGCTGCACAGTGACTCTTTGGACCAGCCCAGCCCATAGCGATCTGGAAATCAGGAGCTGGAGATCTGTGTTTTTGGAAGAGTCTTTTGGAATAGTGTACAGCCAGCCATGAGATGAATAAATAAGACTCAAGTAAGCTGAAATACCTGTTGGTATCAGGTGCTAAGGTACCAGAAAACACAGCTGAAAAACATATGTGTGGTTGACATGTGCCTGCTTTCCCAAACTGTCCAAATTCCTCTCAGATGTGCAGCAGTTCTACTGCAAGTTCTCATTTGCATGTAAACCTCAGCGTAGCTCCTCTGACTCTGGGGATGGAAGAACTTGGTCGTGAGGAAGTTCCAGTTGAAGGCAGTTTCAATCTAAACTCTTCCAGCCCAAGACGCCCGACTCAGATGTGCCTGAGCTGCGATACAGCTGTGTTTGCCAGGATCAGATGAAAGGTGTCTCAGTCTGGCCCTGCCTTCAAGCCCTGCTGAGGGCTCCTGGTGGCCCTGGCTTTGGCAGGCACTGTAGTTTTGCCCCTTGGAGAGGAGCTGCCTGCGCAGCTCTGGGTGGTTCCGAGTGCCCGTGGTGTCAGAGGGTGCCTCTGTGCCTGTCAGGACCCTTCCCTCTCTTTCAGACCAGCGCCAGAGCTTCCACCCTGAGTTAAACTCCTGTTTCTGGCTGAACATCTCCACATTATAAATGGATCATCTGTGCATCAGCTTCCTCAGTGAGGAGCCAGCAGACCTGAGGAGACAAAGACACTTTTTCAATGAGTGGGGGGAAAAAAATCATATTGAATTCATGAAAAGACCTCGGGTTGAGTTTGAAATGTACAGAAAACAAGGGTTTACAAGTCTTGGGAGAACCAAGACTCCTTCTGTTGTGTTCTCAGTTGCAGAATTAATGATATTAGAGATGAGAAACGACAATCTTATGATGCCTCAAGGTTTCCATGCAGGGTTTTCAAACATTTTTAATTTCTTCAATTTAACTTAATTTAAATTTTACTTAGAGGTAATTGGGATGAATTAATATAGTTACAATTATACAGAAATCAATCCATTAATGTCTGGAAAATCTTGTTAATATGGTAGCAATTTCATGGATACAAACAAAAATCTACCCACTTAAAATAATCTACATAGTTCAATTTTAGATAATAACAATAAAAATCTTCTAAGTTTATATTTTTTTAAATTATTTTACCTAATAATTGTTCTGGCTGATTAACTTTGTTGTTGCAACCATGGTGCCTAACAAACACCACTTATCATTTTAGCTCAGGGTCATTCCTTTCATGTTTTCTTGTATCACCTCAGACTGTGATGTTCAAGTGTTGGACTCCAAATTGTTCCTGCTGCACAGATAAATTAACAACAGGCAATTAACAAAGTCACTTAACAACCAGTGGGCTGCAGCACCATTTAATAATATAGGTAAATACGATATCACTGGTATATTATTACCATATTGCAATTAATTTATTTATTTTGAAGATGATTGGAATCAGTAAAGGGTAGAAATCACAGGAATAAGTGGAATAATTCTGTTAAAAAGAGCTTTCATTTAGCCTGAGATTCTCTCTTTGATGCATCCTCCAACTCAAGTTTCCATCCTTCCCAGGCAGCTTCTAGCAAGGTTTATGGACAAATAATCCATAGGGTAAAAGTTATTGTCCTGATTGGTGAGAAAACTGCAAAACAGAAAGAATGTAAAGGATATTTACCTTATGAACTGGAAATGATTGGGTATTGTCTGATTATGAGGAGCCCATTTTTATGGAGATGAAAACTCGGTTGACTACTCAAGAGTAAAGACACTGCAACGTGTTAAAAAATATTAATGAGGATCTCAGAGTATATGTTGTGTCCAATTAGGTTAATAATGCATGGAAATTTATCAGGAATTCAAGCCTTAACTAGAGGGCTTCCATGTAAGAAATGTGGGTCCAAAGAAATTTATAAAAAGGTGCTCAAAACTGCACCTTGGTCTTCTTTGAAGTGCCCATCACCTGGGTTTGAGTGACAGGCAGCCAGGGTTTGTGAAATGCCAAATATCTCAGGCTAAATGATGCCTGGCATGTTTCAGATTTGATAAGAAATAATAGGCAAACCTGATAAGCTTCACATTGGGTGACTATCTAAAACTTTTCCAGACTATCTGAACACCTCGTGTTGAAAAAGAGGGCAAGAACTAAACATTTTTAGTACAGCATTTCTTGAATGGTTGTGGTCAGAGCACAGGAAGGACGTGGAGCTGCTGGAGAGAGGCCACAGGAGGCACCAGGAGGATCATAGGGATGGAGAAGCTCTGCTGGGAGGAAAGGCTGGGAGAGCTGGGATTGTTCAGCCTGGAGAGGAGAAGGTTTAGGGTGATCTTATTGTGGCCTTGCAGTGCCTGAAGGAGCTACAAGAAAGATGGAGAGAGACAATTTGCAAGGGCCTGGAGTGACAGGACAAGGGGGAATGGCTTCAAATGAACAGAGAGTGGGTTTAGATTTGACATTAGGGAGAAATTGTTCCCTGTGAGGATGGTGAGGCCCTGGCACAGGGTGCCCAGAGAAGCTGTGGCTGCCCCTGGATCCCTGGAAGTGTCCAAGGCCAGGCTGGACGGGGCTTGGAGCACCCTGGGATAGTGGAAGGTGTCCCTGCCCATGGCAGGGAGTGGAACAAGATGATCTTTAATATTTCTTCCAACCCAAACCATTCTGGGATTCTGTGATTCCAAATCTCAGTTAAAGCTTCCAGAGCTGTTTAATATCAGCTGTCCAGACTGTTTCCCAAATCAACACGCAATAGAAGAATTTCATTAGAGAGCCTGAAAAATCCGAATTTCAGTTCCAGCAAAATTATTCCATTCTTTAAAACAAAACCCTGCACAGACAAAACCAATCTATTTAGTTTACCACAATAAGCAGATTTTTTCCCCACAGAAGCAAAAACACAAATAGATGGTATTTTATTCATTTCAAAGCAATTGAGCTGAGGGACTAATCAGCTGAGGATGAAATACAAGAGTAATGATTCTGAGGCAATTGTAATGGAGGAACAATATTTTAACTGTGCCATTTGTTGAGCCAGACTCCTCCTAGAACTGAAATTTCAGGGAAACACACTTTTCTTTTTTTTTTATCCTGCCAGACATGTTGGTTTGAAGAAGTAGATATTTATGTGGGAATAGCCACTATATTTTGGAAAATTTCTGATCAACTCAGCCCACAAATGAATGCTGGCTGGAAATAACCCCAGAGTGAAATGGAACCTGAACTGCACTTGGAATTTTTTTATATTCCACTGCTGTGGAAGGAAGGGGATTACAAAATGAGTTGTGATTTTAAGCAGACAAATTCATAGCACTGTGGTGGGCCACTCATTTCACTTTTTTGACCAGCACAATGTTAAAAAAATCCTTTCTGGTTAATGTGATTCCAAGTACTGTTTCACTGTTCCCTTTTCTTTCCCCCCCTACATAATTTTCCTTCTTCTCAGTTCAGGGACTGAGGGATTCTGGAGGCTGACTGGTACAAAAGTGCAGATGCACATCTCTTGACCTGTCTGGGTGACCATGGAAATCATCCTGGTGGAGATGGACCAGTTCACACAGATTGTTTGTGCTCTTGTTCCCTCTAACTCCACTCCTTTGGCCCCTAATAACACTTGATATGACTGTTATTTCCTGGCTCTATTCACAGAGCAGGGGCGTTTCAGCCACTTTTAGGAGCCCTCTGTTCTTGTTTTAAATGAGCCTCACAGCCCGGGAGATGACAAACTCCCTGTGACTCACAGCAAGACTTGTTCTGCTCAGTTTTGTAAAGCTTCTTCCAGAAGAAGCTGCTCTCTTCAGCTGGGAAAGGGCACATCAAGATGAGATCAGTCAAGGTGTTTACAGTGATCAACAACTTTTTCCAAGTGCAAGACTCCTGCGAAGGTGAAATGAATGAGTGTGTCTGAGCACAGAAGTACAGACATATATGACCTCAGGATCTCAAATGTTTTCCATATTTCAATAACCTCTTTCATGAAGAAATATGAACGTTAGAATCCTTTTCTTTATCTCTTTCTTTAAATGAACAATATGGCTGTCTGGAAGCAATATTAATCAATAACTAATTTCATAGTTGGACAACTGTTTTTAATGACTTTGTACTTTTGATGCATTGTTACGAAAGGCTTCAGATCATTCCCATAAGAACTTGTCAAGGAAAGGGCAAATTCATTTACTTGTCATCATGTGAGAGCCAAAAGGCTCATTAGGCTAATTAGGAAGAGAATCATTTGGGTTTTTGCTCATGCAAACACAGTAAAAGCCTCTTGCTCCTGAGTCAATGGAAGGGATTTGCTGCACCTATGGAAATAAGGTGGGAGCAGGTACAGGACAGGTTAAAGCTGTCACAGGTTGGGTTCTGCAGCCAAGATTAAATCCCTCATTCCTCATGTCCCAGGTGACACCTGCCCCAGGAAGCTGTCAGGCTTTGGCAAGGATTACCTGGCCTGCTGCCAGGAATTTATTTTGCACCAAATCTCCCAGCTTTGGAACTGTAGGGGTTTTTGGCATCCCCTCTCTTTTCTCTCTCCATCTTCCTGCACACTTTTCTGTGGCTTTGTTCATGTCCAGAGGTTGTTGTATTTCGGTGGTGGTGGCAGCCCTGGCAGCCCAGCTTTTGCTCTGCTTTGCCAAAAATGAGCACCACAGCTCTTCATCCAGCACACTGGAGGGTGCACAGGGTCAGTAGAAAATTGTATCCCTCCGAGTAATTGGGATATCAAAGTAATTTTTTATTGTCATGGGTGTCCCTTATGCCTTTTTCTTCCTTTTTCTTTCATTTCAGAATTTGGATTCCTTTGTATTTCATTAAATTACATCTTTGTGGATCAGATTCAACCCTGTTGTGACACATAAGGTTTTTCAAACAGGATCACCAGAGAAGGAGATGGTGGGTTCATTCTCTAACTAAGCATTTGGTGGAGAATAACACAAATAATTACTACCTAAATTTTGTGGGTAGAAGGGATTTGTTTGAGAAGGCTCCTGTCTGGGTTTACCAGCAACTTACAAACGCCAGTCTGTATATTCTGAACCAAAATGCTACTAGAGTGGGGTAAATAGGCCATTTTTAATTCCAAAAGGAGGGAGGTCTGTAACAATAATGGGTGATAAAGTTTAGTTTCTTGCTTTCACTACTCTCATATCTGCTGGGCTCTGCTTTCCATCTGCCATCACCCTGTAGTGACTCGCCGTTATGTTTTTGACCCACACTCTCCAATTTTCCCGGAGCACAGAGGACCATCCTCTCTCCCAAGCTGAGTGCTGATAACCAGGCCCAGGCAGGTATCCCCCAAGCTGGAGAAAAAACAATTACATGAGGAAAAAAAAAAAAATTATTTAAAAGATGCTGATGTTTGTTCCTCTTCCAGTTCCACTCTTAAAAAGTGATGTTGATGTCCCAGCTGACACTCCCCTGTTGTCTGCTACAATGCTTTTTCCTTTCATATCAACTGGGCAAAGCCAGGATGTGTTGGTTTGGCA